>JAPYYZ010021389.1:0-11285 GCA_030522705.1 Eretmocerus eremicus
AGCAGCAGAAAGAGCTGCACATTCTGCTGTGAATACGGATGCATTAACATCGAGCACTATTCTCTTTGATATGCTAAGTTGCGGGCAAATACAAGCTGCTCCAACAAACTCATGATCTCTAATTTTACTTCCATCAGTGAAGATTTCAATTGATTTGTTACTTTGTAGAAAAAGAGAGAGCTTTTCATCAGCATTATTTGACTCTCGAAGTTGATTACCTAGTTGAACATTATTCGGAATTGAGGCCATAAGAGTAGCGTATTCATGCTTATACAGAGGAAATTTGTATCCAGATGATATTTGAGCTAATAACTTCAATGTGAAAAATGCATTTTCGCAGAAGCAAGAGTTTCTTTGGAGTGTCACTATCAGCAATTGAAAAAAATTTCTCCACCATGTGAGAGACCAGAGAGCTTCTATCAGACAGAATTTTCACAAGGTAGCAGCTTGCCAAGTATTCAGCACGATCCTCCAAAGTCGTGATCTTAGATTCAGCCAAAAGAATGTTCGTGGGCGTACTAATTCGAAGACCTAGGGATATGCGAATTGCTTGGTATTGCATTTTTTCTAATTTTTCTCTCAAGCATTGACTATTTGGAAAGTAGATACGAATACAGATCGGATGAAACTTTTATAAAAGATTATAAGGGTACCCGGATGGGCTCCCCACCACGTGCCACAGAGATACTTTAATATATTCATAGCTCTTTTGCATCTATGAAGAACGTGGTTGACATGAAGCTTAAAATTCAAGTTATAATCGAGATGGACGCCAAGAAACCGTGCAGAGGCGCAAGAGCGCACTTCTTGATTTGCAACTTTGACTGAAACAGCACCCGGAAGAATTCTCTTATTATTGAAGTGGACTAATTTCGTCTTGGAGGGAGTGAGATCCAAATCGATTGCAGAGAGGTTGTCTGTGAGGAGATAATGACATCATAATAACGAACTGGAGCAGATACCAGTTTAGGGATGGACTGGACAATTCGCCTATGATTTTACTCTAGCTCCCATCTCGATCAATTTAGACCTTCTCCCGCTCACACATTCTTGTAAACTTTCTGTGTAAATCAAATCTCTGGCGAATACACCCTGAAAAATCTTTCTCAACCCCTACCAACTCACTCATATGCATGCAAGCAGCCCAATTGCGAAGTCCTGCAGTTGCGGAGGAACCACCTATAGATATACATTGGAAAAGCAAACTATAATCAAATGCACGATATATGTTATAGACGAGAAAACACCGAACTACATCATCCGTCGTTAACCCCGTATTACATTCTAATCAGAAAAAAGGAATCAGACGAGTTGACCTGCTAAGATACTGATTGAGAGTTATAAATTTTCAAATTCACATTCTTCAGTGAAGCTCCAAAATTCTATATTGAATGACCATTCTGTCATATAAGATAAAGATTCCCCGTTTAGTAATCTTCTTCGAATTATTTGAATGAAACTTTGGGAAAATGTAATAATATGTAAGCCTTAATTTAGCATCTCAAACCTTCCCGCAGACTAGGCGTATAAATGTATAGAATCTTGAGAGAATTGTTTTCGCCTTCACCGTAATGGATATGCTTTCATCATTTTTGGGAATTCGTTTGTATCGGACGTCTCTTTCATTTCCAATCATAAACGATTACTCAGGAATCCTTGAATGCATATTTTCGAGAATCATGGGCCTTGTGGAAGACCCTTTCACAGTTTAGGGTTTCTGCGTAATCCTTGCATACATATGAATTCTTTCTTCGATTTGAATAATAAATTTTTAGAGGAATTTATACCACGTTAATGCTCTAATTTGGAAATATAACTTCTTGTCCCCGATTGATAATAAATGATGAATAGATCTTTTGATCTTGGAGAACAAAGGCGAGTGAAAAAAATCACTCTTTACAGATGGTGAAATGCTAATATAAAAGTATTTCACCATCTGTGAAGAGTGATTTTTTTCACTCGCCTGGATCCTCCAAGATCAAGAAGTCTATTCATCATTCACTTTGATGCTCTATCTTCCCCAATGATACTTTCAAAATCTGGCAAAAATTACCATAGAATTTTCAAACATGCTCTGTTGGTTGGTTGATCCGGTATTCTAATGCAAGCCTACTGTACTGTGAAACTTTCCATGCAAAGCTTCCATTATAGAACCAAAAGCTGAAAAAATAAAATCAAGATCGAAGCTTTGTATCAACCAATCGATCGAGTGCACCGAAATAGTTCAATGAACTTACTCTTAGATTTTCAGAAAATCGTTCAAAAAATGTATATTCATCTAAAAAACATCATTTTGTTCATTCATACTCGAAAATCGTGAAACTACCGATTATGATGATCCAAATCATTCACAAATTATATCGTCACTTCTCATGTTGCTTCTAATGCAAAACGGGCTTCTACCCCACGGTGAAATATCATATCCGATATCCAAACCTATTCACATCAAACAGCAACAACTTTCTGTATTAAATGTGCTGGTACAGGTCTGATTTCTCCAAAATGTGAGCATGTAACTGCAAGATCTAAGTTATTCTAGTCAAATATATGCAATTCAATAGATTGTCCAAAATCTCTCACGATGAGTTGTGAAGAGTAAGTCACTCGGACATATCGCTATTCTCTTACAATTGAACATTTTTCTGTGAGTGAAACTCTTATAAACTCTTGACTATTCAGATTATCCTGCAAATGATCAGTATCAACATTTTATCTACGACGCGAGATGTCTTATCTTGCGATTCGATCTTCCTTTACTTTACTCGATCAGCTGATTACTTTTGGGTTATCGATTCCCCATCACCATCAGATTAGTTTATCCTCTGTTTATCGTTCTCCACACGTCAATGGCCACTGCTTGTTCCTTCTGCAAGTCCGATACTCAGCCCCCCACCCTTCCACCTCACGCGATTGACACGTGACTATCAATAGAAAATTCCATCCATCACCCTACTGGATGACGAGAAACCAAATAAATTGGAGTCCAAATTGTAACTCCATTCCTAATTAATCGCTTTTCGAAGATGGGTTATGAGAAATGCATTCTGAGACTTTAAATCGTGCAAGGAATAGTAGGCTATCTTGAATGTTACCCTTCGAATAATAATCTCTGATGAAAGTGTCTAGTGCAAGTTTAAGGTAGAATATCTATTCAAAATCATAGATTTAGAATGTGCCATGTATGTGTGTTGATTTCATTTCCCATATGTTATATTTTACAGTTGTTGCTTCAAAAAGACCGCGATTCAAAGACCAAAAAAAATCTCTGGCTGGGAAAATAATATCATGCGAGAAAAACTGATCATGTCTGAATCCTAACACTCACTCCCTTGCTAGAATGTGTCCAAATTAGAAATTTCCCAGTTATGAGATTTTGAGTGACCTCATAGAAAGCAATAAATCTGAGGGATATTGTCTGAGGGATATCATAAGTAATAATTATTTTGCCACGTTATCGCATAGCTTGATCGAACATTTTTAGTAACTTATGGTACAGTCCGCTGGTAATAGCGGGCATATTTGGGGATGTCATAATCATGCAAATATCGATTAACTGCAAACATTGAACTCAAAACACGTCACTTTACGTCGTCCTGTAAAAATGACTGTTTCGAAATCGGGATCGATAATAGGTTTTAGCTCAGATATAGGTGCAATATTTTTTCTGTTTGATTCGTTCTCACATTTTCACTCTGATATAGGCTTCTTACCTTTTGCCATTTTTTAATTGTGTGGCAATCGAAATCAACGTTCCTTGATTACTCTCTGATACTTCGTGAATCTCAATAATCCAAGAAATGAAATGGTGGTAGAAATAAAAAAGAAACCTGCGTGAATCCGGACATGGAAAATTGAGCATAGTCTTGAAAAATGTATATTTTGCGCACAATCGTTTCAGAGAAGACATTTTTATCGTTAGAGAGGACAGTTTGTTAACTCAACAATTGAAATTGGCACATTTTCACCTTTCAATCGATTGAGGAGTTAACGAGCTCGCCTCCATTCAACAATATTCCTATACGGTTCTACGATTCGCTCCGGTAAGACCAATGCAAAATCTTCTTTTACGGACTCGAAAGCAAGCGATCAAATGACATATAGCGGCGATATCTCTGTAATCTTCTTCAACCCTAGAAACATGATGGCGTTGGAAGAATAACTACTTGTTGTCGGCACTGGTAAGCAGAGTTCCCCGGAAATGCGTACGGACGTGATCATTCGGTTAAAAATCCTCTCATGGTCAGTTGAATCGATTTCGTTATATTAGGGATTCAATTTTCAGACAAATTTGCATAAGCGTTTTGCAAGTGAGTTTAAGGTCTTCCTAGAGTAAACTCGCTCCCAGTTCAACAGGATGTGGGCTTAATTGAGTGATTCCAATATCTGGTCATGTTTGCGCTATCGAAAATTTGAAATTTCTCCCCGCACCTTGTAGATATACATTCTGCAGAAGGATTTGCTTCATCTCCAGTGCGAATATTCCTACGTATACTCTGTCGCCAAATGACGAGGCCATTTCATGAGCAAGAGGTTACGTAATTTTATCCTAAAAATAAGTAGCTCTTATTTCTAGTAAAAGTACTTCATCAATACCTTTCTTTATAAAAGTTGAAAAAATTCTCCGTGAGCAAAATTCTCACCGTTTTATATAACCTTCTCTTGGTATTTGTTTAGCAAGATATGTAGAATTTGGGTTCAGCGAGTTATCCTCATTTTCAAATGTGTGTATTGGATTTACTCAATGGAGGTGCCCCCCTCATAATTTTACTCTTGACCAACTCTGGAAATTTTATTCAAGACCAACTAGTCGTGCTTATATATCAACAGCTTCATATTTTAATTATAAATATCCACGCCTAAGAGAGTAAAATGAATGTATGAAAAACTACGTAGATCATTCGAGTCTCTCCCATTGGACCTCGTGATTTACCGATACGGATTTGCGAAGCTACTTCAGAATCTGACTCAAAGTTTTTGAAGAGAATTTTTCGACGAACTCTCCTGCTGAAACGAAAATCCTTCAAACTCTCTCATTACCACGAGCCGACCAAACACACGAACTCTGCCAAAGCACGATTTTACAAACTTTGGCCGTGCAAAATTGGGCAGTGCGCCTCAGCGAGCGGAGGCTACAAAGAACATTCATTTAGCGTTATCATAATCGAGAACGAGCTGACAAAGAGGAAGCGAATGCACGGCGTTTATCAGGATGTAACTTGGATGGAGGTCAGGGGCGAGTCGAGAGCGAGGCGACGCATCCGCATTCCGTATCAACGTGTATGCAAACCACCACTATTTATTGGGACATAAAGCCCTTCTCGGACAAATCGCGCGGATGCTCGCCCGGAGGAAAGAGGAAGCTGATACCGGGAGGCTCAAAAAGCTTATCTCTCGTGCCAGACAACTTCGCCACATAAGTTTGTGTACAGCCGGATTATGAGTTTAAAGTTTCTCGCGACCTTTGAGATTTCGCGCAATACAATCTACACGTATCTCTGGCTAAGTGACGTCGCTATCGTATAAGTGAGCAGTCGAGGCTGTCCAAGGTGAAAACTACGTTCCATTATACGCTCAAGACTGTGACGACGGATCTTTCTGGAATCGTTGAGACGTGCGAAAATGCAAATATATGCTACCGTAAGACTGCAAGGACATTTGCCGTACATGTTTTTATTTTTTCGACTTCGTATTCTTAAACTCACATCAGTTTTACAGGTCACTTTTGTTTTGCTTGCAAGAATCCTTTGAACTATCTTCGTTGCTTATATTTTTAGCAATTTCATCGGAAGATCCGCTCGAAGAAGAGCAGTAGCAACACTCGATGGTATCTGACGTTGAGGATTGCTCGGCAATATTCACATGTTCGAAAGCGTCCTTTTTTGCCGTCGGGGGTAATGAGCCATTGCACTGTAATCGATGGATCGACTCGAGCATGGCATTTATTTTTTCATTGGCATCTGGCTCAAAGATCTTTCCTTCGGGATTTTTCTTCAAGAAGTACTCAGCCTGCGAGTATTGGGAAAGTATAATCAATATTATCAATCTCAAAAAACTGTATTCCGCCATTGAAATGAGAATCATGAGCTTCATCATTGCACAGAAAATGTGATAAGATCATCCCGCGATTCCAAGACACTTCCTTGAAAACTCTGTAATTTGAGTACCAAACCCATCAAGGGGACCAATGTGAGTCAATTAGAAAATATGCTGCTTATTATGAAACATTCACATTTTTCCATGCTCCAAAAATGAGACGGCTCATATATTCTAAAAAAAATCTGAGTGAGAATCAAATACCATATGTCGCAATTTATAACTCCTCACCTTGGTGCCGATATGGAACGATATCTCTTACTCTAGAGGGAGAACAAGCTCATCGACATTCACCATGAATTGATTTAAAATAAAACAAAATAATATTTCGAAAAATTAACTCCAAGTTGCCCTGCGTATCGGTAGAACGAATCACTGTGTAAGACTTTGAAGCGATCCGTTGAAAGCTATTGGAGTAATTTGTACTACTTTGCATTCACAATATATTTGCACTACAGTTCAAATTACTCCAAGAGTTTTCGATGGATCACTTCAAAATTTTACACAGTGGTGCATTACGCCGATACGCAGGGGGATAGGAGTTAAGATATTGCTTTGTTTCATTTTAAATCAATTGATAATGATTGTCGGTGAGGTAGAGTTTTTACATGACCTTGAAACCGCCGCATTCGATGTGCAAATACAAATTTAGGGCTCTCGCACCGAGAAACTACATTTGCTCCTTCACTCGCACCCCATTCTTTAAATTTAAGCTTTATTCAGCTTATCGTTAGTTCGAGTGCAAAATAAACTGTCACAAAATGACAGGAGTTTGCAGAAAAAAGAGACCAATTTCACAATGCAATGGAAAAAAATTCTCGGATCATTAGATTCGATTCTCACCGATGGAACTTGTGACATTCAAAGGCTATGAGTGAAACTGAGAAATGCGACCCGATAGGTCTTGTATGAACTCAAGGAAATTAAGTCATTTTAGGGAAAAATCTAAAAAGGTATGATTTTTGTGATTTTTCATGAAAATACTCGGTGGTCTAAAGAAATTGGCTACAGGCTCCTTGTGATTATCGCAATTTTTGGAGGAGGTATTACACATATCATAGAACAGCATGTCAAATGAGCTCAGGTACAATGAGATTTTCAGTCAATTTTTTTGCTCAGGTCTCACCAAATTCATGAAGTTGATAAGAGCTGGATCGAAATTTACTTGTAATGGTCATTGAATCTTGCAGAGGCAACGTTTTTTTTGGATCGGCACAAGCCACCTATGTTCTCATTTTTTAAGTTTCGTTTTTATATACCAAACATGAACAAAGTGCAACGTGACGGAGATGCCCGCTGCCCTAGATTCCAGGAGTTACAAAATCAGGTACACTCACACTACCAGATACGACAAACGTAGTCGTCATCTCAAACTCCCAGCTATTGTTCTCCTCACTTTTAAATAGACCTCAATAAGATCTCTCGCAGGGATCAGGTCACGGTAAAAACAGTTAGTAACTGTGGAGAAGTAGACTACAATATCCTGTCCTCCTTTTGATACAAAAGTAGGTACATAAAGAGTCAGTCATACCAAGATTCTGCGAACCAGTACTTGCCTTGACCAGTTAAAACTTTTTCCTGATAAGCGTGAGCAACTCTCACATAACGAATGGTAGTGACGTAAGTTAATAACTTATGAATTGAATTCTACATAGGATCTCAGCGTAATGGATTCCACCTCATCCCGAGTAATTCTCTTATTGGTGATCTCTCTATATAATTTATGATGGTCTCTGTCAAGGGCAAAGATGAAAGGACTCTACAAGTTGAGATTATAATTGAAACTCGAGAAAAAGAGGTGTGAGCTTCTTCGAAAAACACTCTTAAAATTTTCTCTCAATCAACGAGCAATAATAATTATTAGAACCGAGCAAAAAAGTGAGCCGGTATGATGGTGTGATTTTCTTCTGGACTTCATAAATTTTGAGCATCCTTTGGAATATATAATCCTAGCCTCACTCTTCTTCTTTCACTTTCCTGGCAAATCCCTAATTTGAATTTGCTCTCGGAAACGATTGAAAAATCCTCGGAAAAAAGAAAAAAACGCAGTCGTCGGCGCGACGTCACCGGAGAGTTTGATTCACATCATCCCAAATTCCGGCATCGGAAGACATTCTATCAATTTTATTGATTTGTTTTGAAATCAATGAAACACTCTAACCCATCCCACGATCGACCTATACTTCATTTCTCGCAGTGAAGTGCGCAACCATCTCAAAGGTCACGTGTAGCATTTGTTGTGCAAAGCTCTGACGCCCGGGTGCGAAAAACGAATACATCAGCCTTTCGCAGCATCCGTGCGCTACCACGTGCACGTCAACAGCACCTGCATCCACAAATACTGGCATTACCACTTGTTGTGGGCGTCTCGGCCTGGTACAGCGGCTAGAGTGAGTGACAGGTACCCGCAGCCTCTGCGACATTCACAGTCGCATTATTCAACCGACCATTGTCGCAGATAATACGGAAATTTTCTACCTCTCTTGCAGTCTTTGATAACTGAAAAAATACTACCGTCTGGATAATTTCTCATCGCCAACGTCTTTGTGGTTATCACAATCATCACCATAATCAATATCCACCATCATCAGTTTCGTGGTTATCGGTTATCGTTATTAAAGACTGCTATTTCTCAACAATAATTTTCGCCATACTACACAAAGAATTCATACTTTTTCATTCAGCTTTTGGGTGTCTTTGTCATGTAACGTAACCATGAATGCCTGACCATACCTTTATCTGTATCACTCATTTCCCGACTAATTTCTTCGCTTCGTTCATCAAACATTATAATCAGCGTCTCAGTATAGAGGTAAAACACCTCCAATATAGGAAATTATCCTCTTCATCATTGGGTACATCATTTGATATACAATCGTGCATGCTTTCAGTCTTGACGGAGGTATTTTGACCTTAATTCACGGCCAAATCGTTCTAAATTACGTGTCTGTAGTTTTTGTTTATAATTTCTACATCTACTGTCAGAACTGACTTTAAGAAATACTCATCCTACATCGAATCAACCGTACAAAATACGATAAAACAAAGATAACTATCAATTCCAACAACATAGGGACTACTAAACAGTTTAAGGAACCTCTCATGTACGCTGCTAAAAGACGATATCAACGCGAATAATTTAGATAACAAACAATTCAACCAGATATATCCCCCCTACTATTCAATCATTACACAATTCTTTAGAGATTCCCGAATTCATATTCAGGTCTATTTTGGGAAGGCCCTTATGAGATTTTATTGCACGACGGCAGAAAGTACATCTAGGGAAACTATGATCTAGCACCTGAGCAATGCCTCTGAGATACACTCGGGAGCAGCCTGAACTGTCCAGAGTTCGAGATCTTCTATTTCACTCGCACTCGTAGGTGAAGGGTTAAGATAGGAATGCGAGTGAGACAGAAGATCGCGATCTTGGACAGATCAGACTGCTCCTGAGCTTACAACATGATCAGTTGTAGAAGAACTATTTTGTACCTTGGAATGTTTTGAAATCATATGAGAAATTCGCCAGAACCCTTAACATTTAAGCTTCAAGGAAAACGAAATTGTTTCCAATGCAGGCGTCTGAAACAAATTCTCCTAAGTCTTAGTACCTCGAAACTCTGTAAATAACTGTGTGCTAATCATTTAGGAAGTATTTTATTTCCGTTATGCGCGAAAAACAGGAATATCTAGCCTATAGCCCCTAGAAATCCTTTAAATGTGACTTGAGCCCCTTGAATGACAGGGATGATATCAACTAAGACAAAATTTCACAGATACTCCCATACATATTACTAACAATTGATTTAGCTTTGGACGATTGATATATATGTTACCGTTAATGTCCAATATTTCTGGAAGGCTCAGACAATGTTGTCGATATGAACGCATCTCGGACATTAGCATTTGAATAAAACGAACTGAGATGAATTCAACTTGATTTTGTGAAAGCAAAGTTATTGGGATCTCATAGTCTAAGAAGAAAAGCAGTTGGACCTAGATGTCCTTGACTATTGTCCGTACTCATTTTATTTATTTTCCACTGCTCCGTAATATGAGGGTAAGGGATGTACCATTGTAAAAATCGAAACTAAAAAAATTCCACGAGCCCGCTATTTAATGAGGACCTCGCACTCAGCTTCTTTGCGAATAAACAGATAATCGAAATGTCAATATTTTTTCAGGCCTGTTTCACAGATCCTCATGACTCTACCATACAACTCTTCTGCGGTAGTAGCATTGACTTTTTAACCTCCTGGAACTCGTTATTATCCAGGATGGCGCAGCGAGTCACACCTCCTCGCAAATTGTGGGAATAATCACGTCGTAAGTCTAGAATAGTTTGACACTACTCGATCAAAATGAGACGGATTTTGGCTTCTTTCACGGGGTTTGCGATAAGCTTCAAGATGAACAAAAAAAACATCGAGTCTTAAGGAGATAGATTCAAAGTCAAGTCTCGAGAAGCCTGATGTTGGCAATGGTCAAATCTCATTTTTACCCTTGAGGCCATGTCGTAGCCGGGCATTCGACGCGTGGGTAGCCGTTTTTGCGGCATTTCCCATTATTCTCGAATCCCTTAGAGGTTAGGATCAAAATACAAGAGAGAGACTGTTCTACATACTCAAATCTACATACTCTCCCCCCTCTTTTAATCCGAATCGCGAGGATGTTGGAGAATAACAGGAACGCGATGAGAGCCCTTATACCCCATACTATATATGGCGCAAGTATACATGCATATTATACATGCATATAATGCTTTCGGGCGTTCCCACTATTCTCAAAAATCTTCGCGATTTGGATCAAAAGAGGAGAGGGAGGATGTGGATTTGAGTATGTAGAACAGTCTCTCTCTCTTTTATTTTGATCCAAATCTCTGAGGAGTTCGAGAATAATGGGAACTGCTTTCATGCAGAGCTCGCTTGCACGGCTCCGACATGGCCTTAATCGATAGAAGTAATTTTTCCCCTACTTCGAGCATTAATCGACACGATTCTAATTGGATAACATCATTCCTATTAGTACTGCAAGCAAGCTCTCGAATTTGATTGTGAGTGACTAAACTCTACATGACCGTCCAATTCTGGACTTATCTATCTGATGTGAATAAGTATTTTTATTAAATATTTGGGGAAACATATAAATGAACAATAAAAACAGGTCAAAATCGGCACTTCTTCGATTTC
>JAPYYZ010021417.1:0-10460 GCA_030522705.1 Eretmocerus eremicus
AACTTTTCCTCTCATGCTCCGTTTGCGCCTTTTCTTCTTTTCCAGTCCAAGCTGAACTGCGAGGTCTTGGCGGACGATCTGGCTTTTGAGGTTCGATGGGCCGTCGCCGGGGACAGCATAGTCGTCCAGCTTGTGCGGAAACTTGGTGAGTTTCACTTTTGGCTTCTGTTTAGTTCGCCGCAAGAGCTCGGGTTCTATTCTGAATTTGTAATGATGATTCAGAGGGCGCAGATGCGGGCTGTGCTGGCTATGTTGTGGATATGGGTGCACTTTTTGTATTTTTGTGCTTTGTTCTATACGATATTATCTCAGAATAAACCCTGATTCTGCAAATTTTGATATGAGTCCAGCAACGTTGGAGCTATTGAATAATTTTCACGGAACAAAGCATAATGTCGAAATCCGTGAGATCGTGCATTTTATGGAGATTTCATCTCTTTTTATGATTAAACTTCTGCTGTCCACATCGCCTGATACATTGATTATCGAATGTGGAGAAAATCATTCGTTTACAAGATTTTAATTCACACGATTTCCGAAAATTATTTTTCAAATTCACTAATCAAATTAGACGTTTCACGTAGTAGCTGAGCCATGCGTGAATAGTATCCCACTAAATTAATAAAAGATGAGATAAGAAGAGTGATGCACAGACGCTGAGTGACGTGATTACAGCTACGTGGTACAGATCTTCGGGGTAGAACATCTGAACAAATCATACTCTAAAATGACATTAGAAGATATTTGTTGGATATTATCCCATGACGACGATTTGTTTTGCACGATGGAATCGTAGGAAGAATGAATTGTCGGTGTAAACATCTCGTTTGTCCAACGCCACTGACTGAGTATATCTTCATTACGTCTGGTCTCCGAAAATGAGCGGAATTATGTCAGAGTCATTCGGGGTTGGCCTTCAAGTTGGCGTGCTCGATGAGAACGAAAAACAGGCTACATCCTCTTGATGTGGTATAAGTTTCGCCGCCGCGTATCGATTTCCTCTGAGGATGTTATGTAAGCCGATTCGCTCTAGAAAAGCATCGAGTAGGGCGCCCTTTACTCTACCGCTACAGAATTCCAAATGTGCCTCGGCTGAGTGCCGTCGACAGATATGAATGCCTCGGAAAAATCCTAATTAATGGCCCGGAAAGATTTTCACAGCAACATGCAAGTGGAATATGAAAAGGTGTGGGAATATTCTTGTGAGATGAATGATTGACGATTGAGACGTGAATCGACTTTCTGACTCAATTTCCCCTCAGAAGTGCCTTCTATGCTGAGATTCCTCCTCGAGGCTCTGCATAGTCCACAACATGATCGGATTAATAATACCCGTTCCATTAATCAAAGAGTTCGACAGCTTAGGCTCCTTGAGCTGAAGATTCTGTCCGATATTGATATTAAGCCTTGTCTCGTAGAATGGATATCGATGTAAATTTAACTTTCTGTCATGCACTCTTTTAGTTTAATAACTCCCCTTAAGTAGTTATATAGTATCATCAGGCTAAGCGTCACTCGTAAATTCAATTTTTTATCGTTAGCTCCATCGAAGATTAGAGGAATGAAAAGTCGAAAATGAAAAATTCGCAACGGCAAGTCAATTCTAAGGGGCCATAAATCTCATAAATTACCACAGCCTGCAAAGAACTGATGCAGAAAATGAATCTTTTTGAGATATTGCCAATAATGGCCATTGAGAATCACTTGTAAGGTAGTAAAACTCATCATCTAGACCGCGAAATAGACATATCACGAATCACAGTTTGTTCAAAGAGTATCTGAGAGCTAACAAAAATTCCGTGAGCCTCATCACACGATGAGCAGAACTACTTGTCGCAGGAATTCAAATAGCCTGGAGAATGTGTTATTCGAGATTGATCGTCTCTTTGGAAAAATAATGAGAATGACCCCGTGATGAGTGAGAGACATGAATTTCCGGAAGACATCGATCTGCTACCACCACTCGGCGTATAATATGTGAACTTACGTATTAATTTTATGCTCTAATTTGTTTACTGAGAGGTAAAAAAGTATGGCTCTCAGAATTCAAAAAATATCTTGAATTCCTCTTGGTAGGTACTTCGTTCCGTGTAGCTATCACGCTGCAGATCGCCTCGTTTCTCCCTGTTCATTGCGAAACGCAGCTGCGGGGAGAAAGGCGAATTAATGCGTGCTGTTCATCTCCGTCTGTCTCCTCGATGAGTTTTTGCCCAGAAGATCTCTGTGTAACTCTCTATCAACCTGTGGTAATCATCTTACGGCCACAGAGACCTCGAAGGCTCTTACGACACTTTCACTCACTCTGCTTTACACAGAATCTCTCATTTAGAAAAATTAGGTTCTTTAGAAATTATTATCAAGAGCCAAAATTCAATAGTAAGAGTGGACTCCATATCGAAACGGAATTCACTCGTCGTAAATGCAGAACGATCTCGAGATTATCCATAAATCTACTGTCTTAAAATCAAAACATACTGGAAATTCAGTAATATTACATTATTAGACACATGTGCAATTTTATAATGTTAGCATCATTATCATGCATTTGATACATAATATGTGAGCAGGGTTCAAGTTTCGTTTCGGTTACAAATATTTCACCATGATTAGATTCTTACCAGAACAGATGAAATATCCTACTCGGCAAGATATCTCAAACTTATTTCATATGAAGTCTAAAAAAAGAAACCAACTGAGCAAGGTATTATTTTAAAGTGATCGACCTCGATTTTCTTGTTGACTCACAAATATATTGAATACCTGATCTAGTCGGTTTTTTTCAACATCCCGAGAATCTTGACTTCAATTTCACGAATTCGTGGATGAACAAATTTGATTGAGCTCTCGTCTAAATTAATACTATCTACTCTTGATTCCAGATGAGAATCAATACATGTCGTTTGGCCTGTCAGCTGATCCAACGCGGAGCATCATGGTGGGCGGAGACGTGGTCGTCGCTTGGGTGGATAAGCAGACCCTCCAGGGATACGCGATAGATTATTTCCTGGACGCCAAGTCTCAGTGTTCCGGTGGCCGAGGAAGCTGCCCTGATCTCAAGATCCAGGTAGGCGTTCCAACTTTAATTACTTGCGGATTCCTCTACCCGACCAACTTGGCTCGAGAACAAAGAAAGATTCTTGTAGAGAGAAAGTCTTCTCCGATCTAAACTTTTGGCTCCACTTCTTTCAAAGAGATGATCGCAGAAGAACTTTTGGAGGAATATTCCACAGACTGTTTCAGCTCACACATTTGAAAATATGCCACAGCCGTGCACATAGTGAAGTCGTCCTCTATCTCTTCCAATACCTCAGCGATTTTGATCAAAAGTTGAGTTGTCGAACCTTCGATATAGTACAACTCAGATTTGCCTCCTCTGCTTCATGCACAATTTGAGTGCTCTCAAACTTGATTTATATACATCTATTTGCATGGTTCTCCAGTTACTCTCCAATTCTTCAGAATTTTGGATCAAAAGCAGAGAAGACGAATGTGGATCAGATTATTTGAAACATTTATACCACATAAAGATACATTTTTGTACTCCGTGTATCTCAAATATTTATCGCGCGTTCATTGCGAGGGCGTTCATTTTTTCCTCCGAAAGGAGTGTTGAATGGACCAATTTTTCTCGATTGACTCGACTCGGTCGTGTTGGGAGTATTTTTTGACTCATGTCTCACGTTTGTCTGGATTGAAATCAAGGGTATGAACTGAGATCTTAGGTGTACGTGTGCACGAAATTCCAAAATTGGGACCCACCAGTGAGTCGCATTGCAACAAACTTCGATTCAAATTGCTCAAGATACTCAAGATTCATAAGAATGGCTTTCTATGTGGCTCGCGTAAAGACATTGACGCGGCCTCTAACGATGCGTGTAAATGATGATCCTCGAGTCGTCAAGTTTGGCCGTATTCGAGACGTCATCTTTGTGCACTAATCGAATTTTAGGAAACGTGTTAATCAGTAAATGATCAATGTGATCGTTATCAACAGGAAAACACGAACTCGGTACGTTTATTGAATGCAGCAATGGTGAATGGCTACAGCATAGTCACGTATCAGCGACCGCTCAAAGCCAGTGACCAGCTGGACCAGCACATTCTGACCAATGCGTCCCAAGCTGTAATATGGGCAGTCGGTCCGCTGAACGACAAGGGCGAAGCGGGATTCCATTCGAGTTACCTCAAGGGTGACCAGTTCATCGACTTTGGCAGACCGCCCGCGTGGAACTGTCCCATGCCCGAGTTGCAGGACCAGTCCCAGCCAAAACCTCAGGTTCAGCATCAGCAACAGTATGCCCAGCAGCAACCACAACAGGAATTCCATCAACAGCAGCAGCAACAGCAACCGCAACATCATCAACAGCAGCTGGCTTACGATAACTACCAGGAACCAGAGATCAGCCAGGTAAGAATGTCCTTTTGCCTGATGATTCATTTGAAGTTTAGACGCATAAATCGATGGATGTATGAAGCGAGTAGTGAGTGGCATGTTTCGCGCAGGTTTCGCCCACAACGAGAAGGCCATCCAGAATCCAAGCTACCCCCGCAGCGGCACCCAAGCACGATCCATGGAAAATCCCGCCAATCGAATGTTACGAACCTGAGGATGGCGTACTGTACGCTCAGATGGGACCTACCGGTGGTATACATGGCTATCCTGCCATCACAGGTATCGTGACTCTTTGCGCTCTCTTTCTTGTTCTATTGGAGAAGTGACTCTTTGCGCTCTCTTTCTTGTTCTATTGGAGAAACTGAGGACTCGACTGAAGCCATGTCGATGGCTGAAAGCGAGAGGGAACTATTCACAATTTTTTGCCAAGAAAGGAACTATCCAAAAAGTCCCAGTCAAAAAGAATCATCCAAAATTATCTTTCGGAGAGGGAACTATCCAAAACCGATAGATTGAAGAAAGCTTCCTACCATTAGACTGTTGGGGCGAGGTGTTCAAATGGAACCTCGGAGCTCACTGTAGGTGGAGGATCGCGATGGAAAGATCGGGGAAGGATAATAATTGATAGGACATTGAGTAATACACACATTCACACTAATAAAATGAGAGATATTGGATACATGGGGAAAAAACAACAAAGACACGATGAGTTGCGTGCGCGGCGCGGAAAAGAAAAATAAGATGTAAAAGCACACTGAAAATCGGTCGATCGCGACGACGCTTGAGCCGCACAAGTCGCAGGTTCGCGGACTCGCGGCTAACTGACGCAATTCGAGCAGCGAGGGCAGGTTCGAGCAGCGAGGGCAGGTCGAACGGAGAGTCGCGGGTTGTTGCACTAGTCGGGCCATTCAAATTTGGCCAATACGAAACATAGACGAGAATCGTGCAATTTGAAGGGGAAAGAGGTAACGACCTGCGATCTTCCCTCGAACCTCAAATCATCGAGAAAACACACACGCGAACACAGACAATTTTGTATAGCTTCTTTTTCGCCAAAAATTTTGGACAATTCCTTCTGCCACCCTGCGATTGATTCCTTTTTGAATAAAGAATTTTGGATAGTCCCCTTTGGCATTCTGTAATCAGACAATTTGGGATAGTTTTCTATTTGCCAGGTTTAGGATGATTCATCTGGGCCGAAAATTTTGGAATATGTCTTTTCTCGCCAGGAAATATGAATTGCTCCTTTCAATTCTCTACCATCAATATTACAAACAATTTCGAGTATCACCATTCCAACGATCTCTGATTCCGCATTTCTAATATCATCATGTTCTGCGACAGCGATGTTCAGCTTGAATGATCTAACGCTTTTCAATTTTAACCTGACCAGGTCACGTCGGATGGGGTACTGCATGGTACATCAATGGGCTCCTCATACCGGAGATTCATGTTGTGCGAGGCAAGCAGTATACGTTCGTGGTTGAGGGCGGTGATGATTCCAATGCACCTGCCCGCTATCACCCCTTCTACATTACTGATGACCCTGTTGGAGGATATCAGCACAAGTCACCTGAAGAAAAAGCGGTTAGTTGTTGCCTCTCAGCCCAGTCGCAATGATGAATAGGATGTATTATATGAGACGTATTATCGACTCGTTTCTTACAAAGGATGACAATTCCCTCTTTTTAGGCCAGGTTCTTGAGGAATCCACAATTTTTTTGAGCTCAAGACTGAGGATTTTTTCGATTTCACAGAATGTCACGATTTTTGCTGGAGTCAGGCGTCAACGAGGCATCACTCAACCCATTGGAGTTGGCCGTTTATGCAAATGGGTGCATGATCCCGAAGCACCTGAAGCCGACGAGTTCACTTCCTTTGGCGGATACCAACGCACTTTGACGTTGGTCTGCGATCCAGGCGAGCCGGGAATCGTACAATGGGTCCCTGATGCAAACACTCCTGACACGGTTTACTACCAGGTGATTGACAATCATTCAAGTAGAATCTGACTCTTTGGGTTGAGTAAATCCATATAAGCTGTAAAGCAGATTTTTCAAGAGATACACTTATGGTTCTTTCAAGTGCATTAGATTACTAGAGATATTTCTCACTTCATGGTTAGAGCGATTGAATGTTGCTCTCAATGAAACTTCATTTTTTGAAAGATATTCTGTTGAAATCACTCTCCAAATCAGAGATGAAAATCGCGTATGGTAACAATATCAAATCTTCCTACTTGGAATGCAGACGTTCTATCTGTCCACGACAAAATTTAGTTTCAGAAAATTGCAAAAACGTTCCTGTACATTTTTTTGGAAGGCCGTTATCTTGGAAGCAACAATAGAGCCAGGGTTATCAGTTTAACTAGAGCGTAGTTCTGTACGAGCAGCCTTCATGATTTTTTTGTATTATTTCAGTGCTACACCCACCGCTACCTAGGCTGGAAAATCCACGTTCACGACAGTTGCGACACGCAAAAGCCCGCGGCGAGTGAAGTCCACGAGGTGCGGGTTGAGCCTGACAATGTCGATAGACTGCACCAAACCTCAGATCTCGAGCCCGAGGCCAGTATGAGTGTGAGTCCAAGTAAGGTAATGCCCTCGCCCGAGTTCTTCCAGCATCATCAAGAGTACAATCCCCAGGATTACGATTATTCCCAAAAGCAAGCCAATCATCCGCAGCTTCATCATTTGAACCATCAGCTCCATCATCATCGCGCTCAGTCGACGCCTATGAATGGCCTCGACAAACTCATTACTGGCCTCAATTCTTACAATCATCAGCTTTATCATCATTCCGATAACAGCTACAAGCGCGACCCTATGCCACTAACTCTGGTTCCTGCCTACGATAATATCCCAATCCACGGTGTAGACAATCAGCGACGGTTGCCCGCTAAGATATCCCCCGACGACATCACCTTTGTAGTCCAAACTGATAACCCTGACAAAGATCATCATCATCATCATCATCATCATCATCATCTTCCATCTCATATGCAACAACGAGAGCAACAGGCGACGTCCTCGCTTTACAGTGGCGTGTCAAGCTTCAAGAATAGCACGAACAGCAAAGTTCCGACTTTCAAGCCCTTGCCCGAATACAAGTACCCTAAACTCGTTGCAGATCAGTACCATGTAAGTAGAAGGCCATCGACCGTCGCCATGAACCAGATTCTGAATTGGCCGATGCAGATAACCTACACTATGCCAATGCGTGTGTCAGGAGGCGGTTTTCCAAGTGGTACACATGATTCCAAGATTTTGCAGAAGAAGATGAAAATGCGACCAGCCCAACCATCGCCGATGATGATTTTGCAGAAAAAACTCTCACAGGTGCAGTCATCCGCATTCCTTCAGGCCCCTGCAAAGCCTTCAGCTGTGACGCAGTACCAGGGAATCTCGGGGCTCAGTTCTCAGTTGCCCAACTCCAGACCGGAAGTCTTCTACGAGCGTAAGAAGGCTGTTCTTCAGGCTCCCACAGTGTCCAGAATCCAAAAAGCTAAGAAGCCTATACACCCAAATTTGTTCAATCATTCGCAAAAACCTACCATACTCGCTGGACCGAGTGGAAAGTATCACCAACCGAAGCAGAAAGTGAAAGTCGTTAAAACAGACGTTGGTGAGATATTCCAAAATGATGGCTTTACGACGGAGCAAACAGCCAACTTCCTTCAAAGAATGATACTCAAACCAGCCAGGAATACAGGCTTCGATCCCAAATCCATCGTCATTGAGACAGGATTCAAGCCAATCCTACGCATGCCCACGGATGGGAACGATGGACAAGCTAGGAGTAGTAATGTTCATGTCACTGTAGAAAGGAGTTCAGAAATCATGCAACAAGACGAGAGGGCAACAGAAAGTGGTTCTGAACCATCCAACGACAATTTTGGTCCCGTGTTCATCCCATCGCCCCCGGACGGCAGCCTGATGAAGAAAGCTTCAAAGAAGAAACAATTTTTGCAAACAAAGTCCAAGACATTCACTCGTGATAACGCACACGCACATTCAAATACAAAGACTGACAAAACTTTCAATAGGAGAAGTTCAGAACGAATTAGTTCGCCTCCCGAAGTGGATTCCGTTCGGCACGTGGGATCCGGAGAACTGAGGCCCGATGGCTATTCACCATCAAACTCGATGGAGAGAACAAAAAGAGAAGCTCAAACGCAGCAGAGTAGGGATCCAAGCGAGGGCCATCGCCATCAAAGCCGACAAAGTCATGCAGAGCAAGATCACAGACTCGATCATCAAAGCGAGCAGCGGCTGACGGACGACACGCACCAAGCCAGTACCGGAGAGATCATCCTGGCGAATATCGAATACATTGTGCTAACAGCGGCTGACGGACGACACGCACCAAGCCAGTACCGGAGAGATCATCCTGGCGAATATCGAATACATTGTGCTAACTGTGGTGTTATACTATGCCCTTTGAGGTATTCAACATTGCCTCTGATTTCAAAAATCCAGTATTCTTGTTGTGCACAACAGCAACAAAGTACAAAAAAGACCGAGATTCATTCGTCATTTTTTTGATAAAACAAGGATTAAAAGTTCCAAGATTCACGCGAGGAATGGGACTTGACAAGATTACACCAACTATGATACTGAACCCGGAAACGAATCATTTTCCAAACCGTGATGGTGTTTTTCGCAACATTTCATGAATTAGTAATATCTACAATATGATCATTTAAAAGACATTTAAACATAACCTCTGTCATCGCGGTCAAAGGCGTTTGACTCATACTATTCGAACTCAGACCTATAAAAAATAAAGAGCTGGGTACATGATCTTAATCATTAAGACGAGATTACTGCCAATAGAGTTTAAGCATTAGTAATTACAATTGAGATTTAAGCTACGGCAAAAACAGGGAGCTTGTATCAATTAATGCCCATGAAATTTTTGCTCATCCAATTTGGACATCCCTCAATACTTTGCTACAAAGTTGAGACAATTTTAAAGCTTGTTCCAGCACCTACAATATGAGCTCAATTACTCTCTACTCGGATGAAATGGTGCTGAGTCATTCCATTTTGATGAAGCAGGAATGTCAGTCTTTGAGAAGGTGGCGTTTTTCTTTGGGGAAATTTGGAACTCAGATAATTTTGACGTCTCTCGATGTGTCTCAGCGTTCTTCAATTCATTCTGAAGCTTACCTTGAGGCCTTTAGTAATCATCTTTCAGAAGTACAATCCATTGGAGACAATTTATCCCAAATCTACCAAGAAGACATTTTTGGCATGCCTCAGTTTTTCAAAATAATCTGAAAAATTGACTCCGAATTAGTTCGCAAACGTATTAGTCATTTTTCAATCACGTAGATTATAGAAAAAACCATGTTTGAACATTCTCAATATGTATCAACATAGCAGCACAGCAAAAGAGTGTTCAGATCCAAGATTTCATGGGTGGGCTCTAATTAGTACGAGTGCACTGCGATTAATGTAGTGATGTATACAAGAGATTGTTAAGTTTGCAGATTTATCAAATTGTACATAGGTGCATGAAACTGTATCTTAAGATAGAATCAAATAAAGGTCGTATTTATCTCATTAAATATTTAGGTCATTGCCACCTGCCTACGTTGAAAACATTTATAAGCCTGCAATCAACTGTTATCAATACTCGAGGTTTTGGGAGAAAGTGGAGTGCATGGAACAGTACACAAATCAACGAGACCTATAGCAATTGGTTATTTTGAATGCCTATTTTGCTCCTGCGATAGAATTTCCGAACTCATTGGTGCTATTCAAATTTGAGAATTGATATAGTTTTAAAAAAATGCCATTTATTAAAATTCACGCAGAACTGGCTGATTCCCCTCGTGGTGAAATGATACCTTACGCTACATGAGTTTTATCCAAGCATCTTTTCAAGTGAGCACAACAAGAAACATGTGGAATCATCGTGAACTATTAAGGTGTACAAACGCATTGATTGAAAGTCATGATTAATAGACAGATGATAATATTTGAATCATTTGAGTCCATGATATACAATCCTCACGAGTGATTGGGATCTTTCTCATCAGAACCATGAGCTGATCTTCGTT
>JAPYYZ010021434.1:0-10187 GCA_030522705.1 Eretmocerus eremicus
CTATGACGACCGGTCGTCATAAGTCTTTTGGTCGTCATAAAACCGTATGTTTGTAGAATCGGTCGTCATAAACCCCTATAAGTAAATATATATATATATGACGCAGCCACTTGGTACAATCAGCCACTTGATCAAATGGCTAGCCGTTTGGTGGAACGCCGGCTCTTAGTAGAATGAGTCTTCTTCCACTCGCGTTCGACCATCGCGCTAGCCCGAACCAGCCATTTGATCAAACGGCGAACTAAGCTCAGCCCTTTGATCAACCGATGGACAATGCTCAGGCTTTCAATACAAACGCGATATACTCTCTACCACGGTGAGAGGTGGAGAGCATATCGCGATCTCTAATTTTTGGTAAAGATTGATAAGATATTCCAAAAAACTGAAGGGAACCGACAATTTCTGCCAGTAAATACCGTATCATAAATGAAATCGATTTCATTCATACGTCGCATTGTACATGGTCGCTATTGAAAATATTGGCACAATACATGTACATAGTTTTGAATATAGACACTACCGCGCATGGGTGATAAAACACGGATAGGTGGATAAGAATGGTCATATCTCCGAATTCTTTGAGTCTGCGGAAATTTTGAAGAAAGCATTCCAGAGATCACAAAGGGTTTTTTACGGAAGTTGACCTACCTCAGAAATTCTAACAGCATCAAGTAGCTCTTCTTAAGACCTTGATGTTATGTCCCTGCAAAGTTTTTTATGATTTTTTGAGCCGAGTTATGAGCTAGGGAACATAGAGGAATTTGTGAACGTGACTTCATCGAGGTCCACGGGTACACGCCCTTTCTATCCCATACCACCTTCTTTTTCGACGAAAAATACTTGCCGTGTATTGAAACTATTTCGCCAGGTATTTTACATCGAAAGTATGATTGAAGAGAGAGAGGGAGGTCGTGTTTTCATAGATCGCGATTAGGTCTCACGCACAAAATAATAACGATTTCCTCCATCTTCCCTAGCTCATGACTAGGCTCAAAAAAATTGTAAAAAATTGTTGCAAGGTCATCACATTAAGGTCTTGGAAAGAGCTACACGATGCTGTTAGAATTTTTAAACGAGGTCAACTTTTGGGAAACTGGCGATTGATTGAACAAGATGAAGAAAGTTTCCAATACAAATTATGACCAGGAGGAAATTCTTCAAACATTTGCCTGGGCACATAATAAAGAGCTTTTTTGTAACTATTTGGAATCTTTGGAATGTTTTCCTTTGAATTCCTGTAGACCTAAGGGTTTCGGAGATATCATTATTCTTATCTACCTATCGCTGTTTTATTATTCATGCGGGGTATACTGTATAAATCCAAAACTGTGTACATCTATTGCGCCTATATTTCCAATATCGACCATGTACAATGCGACGTATGAATGAATTCGATGTCATCCATGATACGGTATTTACTGGCAGAAATTGTTGGCTTCCTCTAGTTTTTTGGAATATCTTATCAATCTATACCAAAAATTAGAGATCGCGATACGCTCTCCACTTCTCACCGTGGTAGAGAGTATATCGCAATTGTATTAAGAGCCTGAGCATTGTCCATCGGTTGATTAAAGGGCTGAGATTAGTTCGCCGTTTGATCAAATGGCTGGTTCGGGTTAACGCGATGGTCGAACGCGAGTGAGGGAAGATTTATTTTACTAAGAGCCCGCTTTCCATCAAACGGCTAGCCATTTGATCAAATGGCTAATCCTACCAAGTGGCTGCGACATATATCTTATATAGACTCCACAGATTCGGAGGTTGTAGAGCTATTCTCTTGGGGAAGACTTCAATCATTCGCAGAGTATGATAAAAGTTAGAATTCTGTCTGTGGTGGCGACCTCACGAGTCATTTGCTCCGAACTGTCCTCAATTGAGTTAATTCAACCTCCTACGATTAATTTCTTTTAGTGGGTGAAACGCTGAATTTGTTTGGCAGAGGATGAATGATTGGGCGTCGGTTGAACTACAACGTCATAAGAGTTGAATATTGTAGGGCACCATTCTTTTCTTATCATATTTCACGTGGATGACTCGTTACGATTTTTCTGAGATCAAATCTTATCGCTCTTAGAAGTCAAGAGGATATTTCCGCTGTCACATTCTGCGGCTATTCAGATGAAACTCATTCCACCATACGAAAGCCGAACACCGCCAAGGATGTATAGGCGATGCGGGAGCCGTGCTTGCTGAACTTTGAGATTGACTTACACGAAAACTTCGATGATTTGGCTCAAACGAGGAGTTGGGAAATACTTGACTGAATGACTGAATTTATTCGAACCAGGTTGATACAACTAGTACAATACATAGTACCCCTGCAGAGATGCACTTGCATCTGTGCGCAGGCTGGAAACACCTTATAAAACAAAATATGAAACAAAGTATATGAATTTTTATTGTCGAATTTGTATTTTTCAACTCGTTCAGCCCAAGTCAAAAGAGTATTCGAGTAGAACGAGAACGACTTGAGTACTTGATAACACGTGTTTAGTATACCTATATATACTCGCGGTCAAGTGATTTCCATTTGACCTAATACTTTTTCGATTTGGGCTAAACGACGAGTGGACAAATACAAGTTAGACAATAACAAGTATCTGTCGACTTCTCATTTGAGCCAAATCATTGAATTTTTGCTTAAGATGATCCTAAAGTTCTATCTTTGGGATGCACGGCTCCCGCACCGCTTTGAAGCTAGATCTCCAAGGATGGGTTTCTCATGTAACTCGATGAACTCACCCCAGTTCCGATAGAACTCATATCGACGATTTTCTATGTTGTATTCTCCACAACGGAACTGAAAAGATGAAGATGATTACTCTCGCAATCTTTTAACTGGTACAAAAGATTGAATGAGTCTGAAACTCGTGAAGATATCTTCAGATGGATGGTCACAAAGGGGAACATGCAAGTGATGGGGATTTGTGACATCAAGCCGCCTACGCCGATGCCTACGTCATCAAATCCACAGATTGGAACCTCAATTCTGGAGTTGATGACGGAAAACGACAGATACCAGTCCGCAGAGAACTATATGTGAAGTTCCCTAGATCTCTGTGACATGAATTACTCATCCAATTGACGTTCCAGTGGGACTGGTGTGCTCTACAATCGTAAGCGGGAGTATTGACAAATGCATGTGGATATCATGCTCACGTTTAAGGCCAAGCGTTCATCTTTTCGAAGCAAGACGACACATGCGGAGCGAATGCGTTCATCCACATCCTTCAGTGGTGCTCGATGCTTACCGGGAGGACGGAGCAGATTATTAAAGATGCAGCAAGACTCCTCGATCCTCTATTCTCAGTTTTGAATATCGAATTAGATGCCGGGGCTAGAAACTTTAGGGGGCGACCAAATCTTAGCCGGGGCATCTTGAGGAGATGTTTGAGGTCAGTCCGAAGTGTTTAGTCTTGCTGGGGGAAAGGATCGGAGCATATGTCTTGAATTCTTACAAAAAAGTATATCTCTTTCAGATGATTCAATTTAGTGAGTCCAACTCTGTGGGGGATTTTCGATCGTATGACGTTCAGAGCGTCGCAAAATTCGCAGTCTCGCCCCCGAAAACCAGAAACGCCGATTGTCGAAGTGGGTTTACTACTATCTACGTTCGGCGTTTCTCGTTTTTTCTTAGTTAGACTGCAAATTGTACGGCGCTACGAAATTCAATCGATTGAAAATCTCCTATGGAATTGGACTCACTTTCGGAAATCAAATGAAAGAGATATGCTTCCTCTAAAAGTTGAAGTAGCAACATTCATGCTCCGATCCACTCGATCGATAAAGCAGAACACTCCGAAATTGGCTTAATGCGAGGCCGTGATGCTCTGTTGTACCACACAATCCGGATCAAAAATATCTTAATCTGCAAGTACTACTCTACAGAATGAAATTGATTTTGATAGGCATTCATAATTGAATAAAATCTACAGGAGATTCGCGAGTCCGCAGCCATTGTGATGATTTTCGCTAAAAACTAATATGTGCTAAGTTCACCCAAGTTGTCGTCTGCTCACATGAATGTGAGTCTCGAGGTTATGGCGGTGAAATCAACTCGGCTGCTCGCAGTCACTTTATTTTTCATAATTTTTGCTCAGATGCGCAAACTGCATATGTTTCAGGTTCACAATAATCTCATTGCTCAGACGCAACACTCAATACAACTCGAGATATTTCTGAAACGGAGAGCAAAAGTGACCGAGCCCCTATCAAACTCTTTGGGTGGCCGAATCGTTAGCTGGATCAGTTGCCTCGCACCGGTCACCGTCTACTCCCACTGTGTTGTTGTTATCTTGGGCGAAGTTCGGGATGTGGCGGCTTGCGACTTCCCCGTTGAAAACTCAAGGTGCACGTGATATGAGTTGTTGAAATTTGGAAGGTGAGATGATGTGCCCAAGATGTCACGCAAAGAGCGCGTGGGGCCGACATTATCATCGCTGTCAGTGGTTTGCGAAAAAGTGCAACGCAACCACGCCACATTCCAGGTACTAACTCGATTCCTCCTACGTGAGTACCATGATGCAAATCTCGTGTGGAATTCATTTAGAGCTACAGATAGAAGCAAGCTTGCGAGTCACAGACTCTCAATTGAGGGAGTCCTAATTTTTTTTAGAGGGAGGTTACAAGTGAGGACTCGAACATTAGTATGATTCCTGATAAAATGAAACTAAAATATCTCACACTATTTTCTATATTTCGAAGAATATTTGAAGCATCATCACGATTCATCATTCCATATTCACCTTGGGATATTTGCTAGTTGTTTTAGCCACTTTACTTTGGATTATTCATTGAGAATAATCACCCATGAAGTAGTGCGCTCATTCTTTAACTCTCCTAATTTCATGATACTTGGAATATATTCGGAGCAACAAGCTCAAATCATGACATTCCTGATCTATCGAAGGGGAATTTTCTAGTCCTGCTTCGGAATCCAAGTAGAAATTGACCTCTCTTTCCAATAATCATGATTCAGAATATGAATAATCAGCACAAATTCCTATCTGATGGGAGATTTTGGGAGTGCGCTGACAATATTATCATTTCATTTGCACCTCTGGATGATAACTCATTGTTCTAACCACTTTACTCCGGATCTCAACTTGTACTTGTGAAATGAACCACTTGAGGTGACACGATAGTACGAATTACGAAGCATTTTCAGATGTTTGTGTTCAATATTTGAGCTTGATATTTGAGATACTTGAGCGAGATATTTGAGCTCCAAACTTTGTCTCTCAAGATTAATGATGTGAAGATGGATGACTGTTCTGTCCTCGTCATCGAGTGAAAAAAAAAAAAATTTCTGAAGGATATTTATGATTCACACTTTGAATAACGAACACAAATTTTGACAAGAATATTTTGAAGTAAGTTTACCATATCATCATTCCATATGCTCCTCTGAGTGAGTACTGATTGGTCTAGCTACTTCAGTTTACATCTCACCTTGTATTTGTGCAATAATTCACTTCAGCTGACTCAGTTTTTTTCCTCATAACATTCTCCAATACTCACAAGATATTGAGAGTTACAAGCTCACCTCTCAAAATTCCTGATGGATTAGAGAAATATATCATAGTTCTGCTATGGGAATCAAGTGGAGATTGAATTCTCGGAGCACTTCTTATCGTTCAAAACTTCAATGACGAACTCGAATTCCCATGGGACAAGAGCTGTGTGGAGTGGGTTCAGATCATATTATTATTATTCCGTGTGCACTCCCAAATGATAACTGGTTGTTTTAGCTACTCTACATTAGTTCTCATATTGTTTTCGTGGGATAAGTTACTTGAGTTGGCACGTCGTTCCGACTCTCAAAACAATTCTCAATATTCATAAGATGTTTGGAGCTCCAAGCGTTATCTCCTAAGATTACTGATGTATCAGAGAAATGAATTATTGTTGTGTGCTTATCATCAAGTGGAGATAGAATCTCCCGAAGAATATTCATGACTCAAAATCTGAATGACGGAGATGAATTTCTACTGGAGAAAAGCTTTGGAGTAGGGTGAGTTCACGATATAATTGTTTTATATGCATCTCTAAATGATAGCTGATTGTTTTAGCCATTTCACTTTGGATCTCGCCTTGCACTTGTGAATCAAGTCCCCTGGAGTGACACGGTATTTCAACTTTCAAAACATTTTACGATACTCATAAGACATTTGGAGCTAGAAGATTCATTTTCCAAGATTTTTGGTGATACAGAGGAATGTATTATAGTTCTGCTCTAATGATCAAGTGAGAATTGAATTCTCTGAACACTATGTAAGACTCAGAATATGAATGACGGACACAAATTTTCATTTGACAAATTATTTGAGGAGTAAGTTCGCATTATCATCTCTATAAGCATCTCTCAGTGATAACTAGTTGTTCCAGACACTCCACTTTGAATTTTACCTTGTACTCATGGAATAAGTTACTTGAGGTGACACGGGACTATGATTGTCAAAACTTTTCTCAACACTCTCAAGATATTTTGGAGTTACAAGCTCTTTCGATGCATTAGAGGAGTCTGCCATAGTTTTTTTCTTAGGATAGAATGAGAATTGAATTTTCTAAACAGTGTGTATGACTCAAAGTTTCAATAGCGGGCAAAAATCTCCATTAGATAAAAGATTGGTGGAGTGAGTTCAGAATAATATTGTTTCATATCTATTTTCACATGATCTTGATCTGGATTGATTCAACTATTTTCTTCCAAATTCTTGTTTCTATACCCTCTAAATATTTGTTCAGAAGGATTGCTTCACTGACTTCCAGCATATTAGCTAATACTCGTCAATAGCCCAGTACTTCAAATTCTATTCGTCTGGACCTCAAATACTCTAGAGACTCGAAGTTCAGAGGTGGGAAATTAGTGAGGATTGTATTCCTTGAGTGAGAAGTTTCTGGAGTTTCTCTAAGAGTCCCTGAAGCTAGCCCAGTCAAGTCAGCCCAGACACCCAGACACGAAGTAACAGTTGGAACAATTATCACTTCTCCAATGCTATTCCATTACTCAAGTTCGGATTCCATTACTCTCAACCTGTTCAAGATATGGGGGTCTGGGCTGACTGGATCTAAAGCTAGCCCAGACGGCGACTCAGGAAAGACCGAGGATAACGAATGATAGCTCATTTTCATCATTTTTTCATTGCTCTGAGGATATTTGAACCAAACGGTCGCGAATTCGAGATTTTGGAACTTGTGGCGTATTTTGCTCACGCCATATGAAGCTAGCCCAGCCATACTGGAAGGAATGATCGCAGCCCGACACGAGAGAGTCCATGTTTTAATTACTTTTTCATTGCTTGCCCACGTGACATCCGTCCGTGGCCGGAGAATCGCATCTCCCGATGCGAGTGACCTAGCGACTGAGTTATTCCTTGGCCTTGGCCTTGTGAAGCGATCATGGTGCGCCGTTCGCGCGAGCGAGCGCGCGCACGTGTGCATGTGTTTTTTTCCCGTGTGTATGTGAGAATCAATGTACGTGTGGGTCGCGAGTACAACTTTTTATCGCGAACTCTCTCTCGGATTATAATCGTTCGCGATTTTCGTATAAGATTTACATCAATTAATCAATAAAAATCTTTGACAATAATAGCACTATTGTAATTATGATAGATGGTAATTTCACGAATAATCTCAATCTATGAAAGTATAAAATTTGGACTAATTAGTTGTTATAAGCATCCGATTAATATGTTGTGAACAAGTTATTATTAACATATGATAATGAGATTTTATACCTCAAGCAATAATTTTCCTAAAATAAGCCCACTTTTCATGAGAAATATCATTATAATTATTACAATAATCGTAGTGATAGGCATTACATAATTGTGATCATTCATAACATTGGTTGTATGAAAATTGAAGCTGTACCCAATCGGCATTTCTGCTTTTTTTTCTCCTTCTTCGAGATACAATGTCTCGTAATAGGCTGCTAATATAGTGGCGGCCGAGCGATAAGATTCTATGGCGCACACCTGTGCGTTACTCGATACCTGCGACTCGGTAGCTTTTTCGTCTCTCGAGATTATTTCCATCTCGGATGTACTCATGACAATCACATTTTGAGTCGAAAGTTGGTTGCTTTTACGAAATTCCGAGTCTGGAATGGTTTGCTTGGGTCGAAAAATTCGGAGTTTCCAGTCGACAAATTTTCAAAAATTTCCAGATTTTCGAAATTTTCCAAGCAAACAGTCATGTGGTTTCGGGAAAGACATTCAATTTAAGCTTTGAATCGTTAAAATCAAACTGAAATTGACCGAGTTACGGTAAATTGACGTGTTGATGTTTTCGATCTCCACAAAGTACGTTTCTCGGCAAAATTCTAATTTTCCTAAGATTACAAAATTTAATTCAGTGTCGGTCGCTTCTGATTCCAGTAAAATACATCCCGACAGAGTAACCTATGAAGTTTGCTCGAGAAACTCGACGAATTGACAGAGTTCTAATGCGACAACGCATCGATTTTCCATTTTACGAGCCAGAATTTTTCGATCGATACTCTTCAATTTTCGGAAATTCATTCAACTAAATTGTATACAGAATCAGTTATTCTCAATCTATCGGCGTAATTGTATGTTAATGATATTACAATCATCCCATTTGTTCTGAATTCAACATGTTTTTAATCCTAAAATTTCGTGATTTTGCCATACGGCATACCCTAAATTTTCAAAATTTCGGTTACTTTGATAGAATTTTTCTATGAAATTCGGACTCTCATAGGTCTACTATTCATCAAGTCCATACCACAATCTACCTGTAACATGGTTTTCAGGTGGAAATTTTGTTTCAACCCTGAGAAAATGAGTATTCCGCATGTGGTTGATTTTCGTTTACGAGAGGTACATTTTTCCTCTCGGAACATGAATTATGACTTTCTGATGTTTTGAATCGCCGAAATAACTATTAGTCAGAGTAAGTATATAGTTGATAGATAATAATGAATGTCTATGAGATTAATTAAATTGGAATTCGCGTCACATTAGCGATTTCAAAGGCTAAAAGTCGCTTTTTCCCACTTTTTTCGGACGAAAAATTTCAATGTTCCAAATTCATTTTCGGGGTACTATACAATCCATTTTCATGCTAAAACTTCGTCAATACATTAGTTCAAACACTTGACGATGAGAAACTGTGCTGATACTTCCGAATTTTTCAGAATTCAGCGTTTGGCTGCGGAAATTTGGGCAGTTCTTTTTAACTCGTTTTTGTTGCATTTTTCGACCTTATTGGCTCTATTGTTCTATAATAGTGACCTAAAAGATGTAAGTATGTGGACCTATGTGTACCTATATGTGTAAGTTTGTATTATGTTCGTGTAAAGTTGGGATTTTTCCGATTTTGTGGGTTTGGGGATGAAATAACGGGTGTAATGTCGCAGGTGTGTGTAATTTTCGATCGATCGCAAAAATTGGTCTCGCTCCGGAACTAAACGTCCGATTGAGCTGAAATTTTGTGGGAGCGCTTTTCCGAGGTTGGGGAAGCTGTCTATGAAGAGTTTTCCGGAAAATTTGGGAAACTCGGGAAATTTTTCTGACGGGTTCGTGGTTTGGTCGTAAAGAGACCCTCTTCATGAATCAGTTTGAATCTACGCTCTCACGCTTTTACGCGATTTCGGGCGTATACCGGTGGCTCGTTGTTTTAAAATGTCGCGACTCGAAGAATGATACTCCTGACTTCACTTCGCAGTTTAGAGCCTACGACACTGTTGCCGGCTTGCTGCCTTCGAGATAAGGTGGAGTATTCCCTACTGAAAACTTCCACGTGAATATTCACGTTGATTTTCATCTGAATATTCAGGTGAGAATTCAGCTGAAAATCAACGTGAAAATTCACGTGGAAATTCACCCGAAAATTCACGTTACGCTAACGACCCTTTTCGTAATATAGAGAATCACGTGGTACTGCACATGATCGTCCACGTGGTATTCCACGTGAACTTACACGTGTGATTGCACGTGCAACAAATATGACGAGAATGGAATAATACTGACAATTTCCCCACTTAAATGGAGCAAGATCGAAATGAAGAGGGGGAATTTGAAGGAGGAAATACCAATGATTGTGTCAATATCAACAATCAATTTTAATAGTACAAATTCATATACATGTTCCTTGATCGCAGCATCAAATCTCAGGCAACGCGAGAATAACAAAATACTTTCATATAACAAGATACAATG
>JAPYYZ010021526.1:0-10859 GCA_030522705.1 Eretmocerus eremicus
GTTGCATAATTTTGCAGCCAGTATTGGATTCAGATGTATTCGTACTATATTACATAAGTTGAAGCTAAATTTTCGCGCGATAAAATATGATAGACAGCCTTTGGATGATGCAGAGATGTGGACTTGGATTCTTGAGAGAATCTACGAATTTCAATAACTATTTTTCTAATCTCGCGAATGACCCAATGGAGTTGACAACTTGTCTTTAGTTTTGAAGATGTTGACATAATGTTCAGGTCTCCATTTCTAGAAAATGCATGTACCGTAAACTGGGATGGTTTCTTTTACCCCGGGGTGACTTTGGACTCTTTTTGTTTTTATTCTTACTGTTGACTAATTCATTATACAACATCTCGCAAGGGGCTCATTCGAAAGCTCTACGCCGTGTCTTTAAAATGATCTGCTGAAAGATATCCTAGTATGGACCAGTTGAAAGTGAGAGCTAAAGCAAAAAGTGGCCAAGTCACCCCAGTTGACGGTGTATAATTATTTTTGTATCACATTGAAGCAATGTATGAACCTCTCTTACATCAAGTAATGTGACTCTGTCATGTTGTCTGAGTCTGAATATCCTTGGGAAGACTACACGAGACCAGGATTATCTGTTTATAATCGCTTTTCAGAATGAACCTATTGATGTTTTGCCAAGTCCAGACGTTACTGTTCTTCAAGATTCTCCGAAAATTCCGTCTGATATTCAAGCCTGATACTCATTAAACCAATCTTGGGGACCCTTGCGATGGTCCATGAAATTCGACATTGAACTCAGCTTACCCAAAAAAATACTCCACTAATGCTGCCCACCGATGTATCATTCTATATCATATACATTCTCTAGATTCGAATCAGACACCGATTTGCTATATTAGTGGAGTATACTTTTAGAGCTATTCAGTGTTGTTGACGAGCTGACCCAAGGGTCTTGGAGAGGAAACTAGATATTTTCTTGTGACAAGGAGAAATACAAATTGCGATCGTTGCTAACAATCTAATACATGATTTTATTTTTCCCTTTAGGGTCAATTCTGTCTTGCTTTCCTGCACAGCATTCAGCTGCTCTTCTACGACTGCGAGTATCCGAGATGGTCGCTCATCTTCATTCTGCGCTCATCTTCATTCTGCCAAATGCCATGTTCTTCTACTTCCTATTCGCCGAGTTCTACAACAAGGCGTACACGGGTGACGAAACGTCGAAAAAGAAGAAAGACGACGACGCGGACGCACCCAAGCAAATGAACGGCAAACTTCCAAATGGTCTCACACAAAATGGAAAGGTGTCCTCGAACGGGCTCTCGAATGGCTCGAGTATCTCTTCGTCGGATAGCAAATCCAAGTCGGCTTAAGGGAGTTCAGAGTGATAATAATGATTTAACACATAAATGAGCTATAGTGTAAATAGTAGTTGTGAGGCGATTGTATGTGCAAACGTTTGTGGGATTTACAGTGTAGTGATATCAAGGAAATTTTGGCAAATCAGTGAAAAATTCTGCAATAGATATTTCCGAGGATACTTATGGTCGACAGCTATAAGATGTACTTTGATATGGATTCTGGGAGTACACCCGATCCTTTCCGAATGGACGGATACACTAAAATGAGCGCTGAAGTGGGAATGTGACTCATAGTTGGTTCGAACTTAGCTTGATGGAAGTGGCAACTCACCCGGAAGGCTTTCCATTTTTGTAACGAATTTTACGAGGGGACTTCGTCAAATAGACCTCTCGTGTCAAGGATCTCTAGTACCATGACATTCACCAAGTCACAAGTGCGTCACGCAAAGAAGAAACCTGCAGTTTTGTTACGGTTCCCATTTTTGTGTGTCATGTATACATCAAAAGAGAACCGGAGCTGACTGCAAAATTTCTAAGCTGTGGCAAGTGGTAGGTAGGAAACAAAAGTACTGCGCTCTTGATTAGTTAATAGCAGTCAAGCTTTTCCCTTTTGTACGTAGATAGGTATACACATGGAAAATGAAAATTCTGTAATCAGCCTCATAGATTTGGGAGCACAACCTGCCTATGAACAAGAATTTTAGTTTAGTAATAAGTTGCCTCATTGTCAATTACGAAGAGACAGATAGGATCTCGGGGCACATTGTTAACTTTCACTCTGTATATTTCTCAAACTTACACACCTGATGAGTAGGCAAATGAAGGAGGAGAGATCATTCTGACAAATGAGTCTTGTAAGCGTTGCCTCGATATTTAATGATTCATATCATGATTCTTCGATGTAACATGGCGGTTTCCAGTTACCGTGTACATATTTAGGTATAATTTTAAACATCGCGATGTTAATATTATACCCGAGCTCGTTAAGAATAGTTTTAATTTAATTAAGAACTCTTGTAATACTTAGAACATTTGAGAATAATGGAGAGCATATTATGTCATTAACTTTAACGAGAAGTTTTCTCCATAAACTTGAAGATTGTATTTCAAACTAACTTGAGGCGTTGTGAGAACATTTCATTGTTGTCAAGCATGATTTTTTCTGATCTTCAATTTTGAAAGATTGCCTTTGTGAACGTATTCTACTTTTATCACATAACTTAAATGGGTATAGAAAATTGTTGATGTCGGTAAAGATCGTGGAAGTTATCCTTTGTAAAAAGAGTCATGAGTATGAAATAAATGGATAATTGTGTGGAAAAGGGTACAGGCAACATGGTGGCGTTTCACCGGGTGGCCAATGGCAGCGACACTTATGCTGCCATAAAGAACAAACCTCATTGGCCGTCCAGTGAAATGCCGCCACATTGGCCGCAACGAGGCTCCTTCCCAATATTCGACTGAAATTTCTATAAATGCCGCCACATTGGCCGCAACGAGGCTCCTTCCCAATATTCGACTGAAATTTCTATAAACTCTGAAGAGTTTGTGACTTGCGCTCAGATTTGAGGAGACTTATGCAAGCGTGCAAGATTTTGAGATGTTTATTTCAGGAAGCAAATAGTTTAGGGTAAATTGTTTCAGACGAGAGAATAATGGTTACTTTTATGCCTTGGGCGTTTTTGGGGCGCATGAAATAATCTTTCCTCAGGACTGAACTTTCATGTATCTCATTACTTGAACTAGCCGAATTTGAGAGTGAAAGTAAAATGTTGAACAACCAGCGGTGGGTGTTTGATGAAATTCGCGATAGACGACGAACTGCGAGCCTGACGCGTCAGCTTTTACTGGTACAAAATAGATTCATCTCGAATAATAAAACATTTTGAGCAATTTTTCAATAGATTCAAAGATGTTTCCTTCGAAGAGTTTCTTACACAGAACATGATGGAGATGCCGAGGCCGACAAATTCTTGTACTATAAAAGCCAAGGAATCCGAAGTCTCTGCAGTATTGCACGATAGGCTGGTTTCCTTCAGATTGACTAATGATAAAATTTCTGGGTACAAAATATGAACAAATACCTATATGTACCGGAGAATGTCACTCGTCGGTGAATTTTGCGAGCGGAAAATCAGTAGAAATACTTATTGGATTAGACCTGCTAATCAGTAATCAACGTAACACGTTCCTATATTTTTCATTCGAGTATGTACAATCGTTCGGACGCATTCACTGTTTCAACAACAAATAATATTCTTAGCGAGCAATTTTTACAATGAACATCTGCCGAGGAACTTGTCATCGATATCTTGTAAAAAGCAAACATTCGACTCGTCGCAGGCACTGGAAAATATTGTGAGGCATAGCTTCACAATTTCTTTGGTTTCGTGTATGCTTTTCTGTAGAAGTCACTGAACAGGTATATGAAGATAACGATATTCGTCAAGAAGAAGTAAGTGAGCGCCTTCGGCATCCGGCAGTCCATGGCAAGGGTAAACATGAGGTATGCGAACATCATTCCAAATTGAATCTGCAGAAGAAATAGGAAAATCATGAGATTGTAAAGAAACTTATAAGTGCTGTTCTTGTTCATATCAAGACTTGATCAGGTTCTATTCTGGCATAAAACATTTCACATCCTGATCATTTCTAACGGACAGGTGTCGACCAGTCCTTGAAACATGGCAATTTTAAATTATCGCTGTCACAACTTTTGACCAGTTAGTTTCTCAGCTCTGAATAGAAGAAGATTGATTCGAGCACTGTAAAATGTAACCGGATGTTTGTTCCACCTTTGTATCTTAACCCGCAAGATTCAATCTTTGGAATATGAGTTTTTAAACTAAATTGGATCAAGCTTTGAAGCTCATTTCTAATTAGTACAGTGGTTACAATAACGATTGTGCAAGAAATTTCAAAAATAAAGACATTATTTGATTCGCGAGCAAAAGGGTGAGGTTTCGTGAATCCCGCTAATTTCCGAGTATGAAAATGATCCAGTTGATAGCTAGATGCACTCACCAATTGAATCCACGTCATATATTTCTTCCACCAAAGATATTTCTTGTATTCAGGCCCAAGAGCAGCTATTAAATAATACGAGTACATGACTATGTGGACGGATGAGTTGAGAAGACCGATGACAATGCCTTGTTCCCCTGGGAGAAATTTGACGTAGCACCAAGAGAAAAATGCTGTTATGGTATGGTGGTAGACGTGCAAGAAAGAAACCTGGTTGAACTTTTTTCGGAGGACGAAGAAAACCTGTGGAAGAATCATTTTGTTACATTTTGTCTCGTGCATAGTCTATCTCTAAATAAGGACGTTAAGGATATTTCCATCCATTCTACAGATTACGAGTTATCTTTCGGAAACATTTCAAGTATGAGGAAATAAGTGAGAAATCAAAGGTGAGATTCTAAATTCTTGGAGGAAGCCACCGTGGCCTCGTGGATAAGGTCCTGGCTTTTAACGCAGAAGGCCAGGGTTCGATTCCCGGCCGGCACCAATGTGAACATCATAAGTGCTTTTTCGGTGGTTTCGGTGGTTCGGAACCCACCTAAAACTGTAGGTCCCGCAAAACAATCTCAAAAAGAGGTTGTGAATGCATTAATGAGAAAAAATAATAAATTCTTGGAGATTGATCTCTGAGGGATTGGACTCGAGATTGAAATCGAAGGGATGGTTCTTTAAGGATGAGACTCCAAACTTTTTGATTCAAAATTGAGAATGGTATGTATATTCCACCATAATTTTTTGACGAAGATTCTTTGGTATTTCTCACGAAAGATGTAGGTATGGCTTGAGGGTCTCGAGCTCTATCCAAATTTAGGGCCCTAATATTATAATATGATCCGCCTCTCCCAATGCGTCCAAGTATCAAATACTCAGACGAGGAATTCTTGAGCTGATGAAGCATGCATAGATGCATATCTAAGGTCATGGAAAAGTTCTACCTTATCGACATTTATTCTGAATTGCTTTACAATTGAACAAAATTCTATATCAAAAAAGTAAAAACAATCCAAACTGCGTATTGGCAGAATGCACAACTGTGTAGAATTTTAGAGTGATCTGCCGAAAGCTCTTGAATTAGATTAAACAAAATTGCTCATATTCTGTCCTCTCGACTAATTGAGCAAGAGACGGCCATTTTTACATAGTATTTGAAAAAATTGATTGAATCCAATTGTGGAAACAATTGTGCAATTACAATATATTTACACTATAGTTCGAATTACTCCAAGAGCTTTCCGCGGATCACTCCAAAATTTTACACAGTGGTGCATTCTGCCAATACGCAGTTTGGATTATATTTATTTCCTCGAAACACTGTTTTGTTTAATTGTGAAACAGTTTAGAGCGAATCCGGCAAGGTAGAGCTTTTACACGATCTTACGTTTATTTTTCAAAGTGGCCACTCACCGTGTCTAACAGCTCAGTGATTTTTGAGAAAAAATACCACCAACCTCCTGTCGAGAGCTGTAATCGATAGAAAAAACAGGATTACATATCCAACCAATTACTACTTTGAAATATGAATGAAGCCAAGTTCTTGTCATACAGAAATTTTTTCCAAAACAATGTTCCACTATGACGGATGAACTCTTGGTACTCACCACAAATTGAAATTTGTTATCGGTGGGAGTCTCCGAATAATTGCAGTTGCTCGTAAACACCTGGCTCACCAGGTCAATTCTAAAAGTCTGCGGAAAAGTGGAACCTTTCTAAATCGTGCCAGTGCTTCAAAATTTGATGAATGTTTTTCCCGTTTCTTTACGGGCGCCTCGTAAAGCGAGCGAGGTGCCCGGAAAAGTGGGTGATTGCGTCCAGAGTCTGAACGGCTGATGACTTACCAGCGTAGTCAGCCAAATGCTGAAGAGCACTTGAAAAGCATTGTACAATATTATAACGGTCTTGAGCTCGTACGCCGGCCTGTTTTCCATCATCTTTGGACCGATTTTCAGGACAAAAGTCAGGTATGCGATCAGAATGGCGATTATGGGCTTGGCCGAGCCCATCAGGAGCCACGAATCGACCATGGGATCTGCAAAAGGGCAGAACTTGGAGAAATTTTGCTTCGAAATTCAATATTTCCTGTGTCATATATGCCACGCGCTGATCATTGTTTCAACCAGTAATTCTTTGAAATCCGTATCAAAATTTCGATCAATCATTCGAAACGTTTGTATCTTCAAAAACATCGAAAAAAAAAAAAATAAAAAAGAGAAGCGTGCACGAGAAAAATCAAAAGTTTCGGCTGCCTCTCCATGTCGTGTTATGCAAGTAACTCTCTTCAGATATTTGAATGGATGGATTTATTGACATTGGCACACTTTTGATGGGGTAATGATCGCAGTTGTCGTTCCGAGCCACATAATTTCTGATGACGCCGATATTGAACGTATTCATTGATGTTTAGGCATTTCGAAATTCAGCACATTTCGGCGAAGACGTAATAATCAAGAATGTTATGCCATAATCATCAATGAGAGAGAACGCTTTTTGTTATTACTTGTCAGTGACGAGAACATACTAATGGATCCAATCAATTTTTTCTAATACTATGTAAAAATGGCCGTCTCTTGCTCAATTAGTCGAGAGGACAGAATATTAGAAATTTTGTATTGTTTTGGTGAAATTATGGTTCATAATTTCGACTTGTTTACTTCTGCAGATAATGGCAAAGAGACAATAAACTCTAGGTACAATTCCATTTAATTCAAGTAATCTGAAACACTTTCTTACCTTTATTGTGCTCCAATAGTTCATTGTAATTACTGACTACGTGTCCAATTATACTGGACATCTTGAGAAGGTTTTATTTGATAGTGGGTGATGACCTGGAACATAGTAAGGATTTATCATATTTTTGATCTTACTCGTCGATGCCATCCAAGCTGAACTTCTGTGTTCGAACATCCCTCAGTATAACAGATCATGGGGGTTACATTTGCTGTCAAACAACTGTGGTTAGTTCAAATCCACCTGGCTTTATGTTAGAGCTAATGGGAAATATTCGATCTTGGAATCGTGCCATGCTTCTTACTTTGGCCTTGCCCGAATGAAATTCAAGCGAAAACATTCCAATCAGATCAAACTTGCGAAGAAAGTGAGTACTACGTGAGACTCGATCATCTTTGGTGACATAGAATTCTTCGGAATGACCCTCCCATTGAGTTAAATGTCGTCAATGGGATGGTATTTCAATTGCAACAACAGATTCAGAGAGGAATGATAAACGTTCGGACCACATGGACCGCGAGGCATATCTGTTATGAACGGATCACGAAGAACCCGCACTTGACAATCAAAGATATAAATATTCCCATTGAAAAGTGCGTAAAGAACTTGGCCAGAATTATGTAGTGTCCAAGGTTAAAACCTATTTTCCGGAATACTTAGTTCACGACAAAATGTATTTCAATGCATCTATTGTATAATGGTAATAAATGAGTGTTTCCTATGCATAATTGACTCAATTAAATATAATTTTCTAATATCAAGAAAGGTCAGCTAATTTCCCGTGGGTACTATTATCGAGTCGAAACGTTGTATGCTCAAGTTGTTATCTGTGTTCGTGTATAAGTTGTTGTAGATGATCTCTGGGAGGACAGACTAAACGTCAAAGCTCGATATCTTGCTAGATATATTTTCAATGGTCATGGCTGAGAAGTTTCATCGTTTTCCTTGAAGCTGTTCCAATTCAATTTTATTCAAAAACGGCTTAATTGTGGAATAGTTTCGGGTGCATAGTAGCTGTCGCAGCAACTACTATTTAATAGATTATTATTCTCTTGTGCGAAACTGAATCCTAATTGTCAAATTGGGGGTCGCTAGTACGACGAGATTGTTCGAGGACATGGCCATAGTTGGCGATTGGCGTGATTTAGATCGATGAATTGCAGTTGAGGTTTTCGTCTGTTGCAGTCTTTTTGTGATTAGTTCGATACCACGGATTCCTGAAGATGTTTAGGCATCGAATGTATTGAGATACTGCCCAGAACCTATGAATCTCTGAACGAGTTCCCGGGAAAATACTGAAAATCTGATATTACATCACGAGTTATAAACGTAAATTACGAAACTTAAATTACGTAAATTTTTCGAAACTCATTTGAGATGTGTTTTCAGAGGTGGAATAGTATGAGTCTTCCACATTCAGTTCTCATTCGCAAATTCCCTACGTGATTATATTCTGATCCATAGCTGTATCGAGAGGCTGGCCAGTAATGTTGCGTTTCAAACAACTGTTGCACGTTTCAAGAATAATGGGATAGGTGCTCAGAAATGATCTGAAGTAAGATTTACCGCGCCAGAAGGCGAAATGGGATTATCATTCATTTTTTGATAACTATGAAGAGATATTATTGCTCTTCGGAAGAATAGGGCCTTTTCTTATAATTTACCAAAGGAAACACCAGGTTCTCCATCAATGATGTGATCAATTTCTAGATGTAACGGGGAACTCTTGATAAGGGTGGACTCTTGGATTGAGTATGTATCTATCGAGGTGCGAGTACTTTGCGAGTTAACTCAATTCTAATTGCAGGTCGCCCACGGAAATTCTCAGCAAAGCACTTATGACTGACTTGATAAATATTCTTATGAAGGGATCCATTCACTAAATATTAGAAGTTCAAATAATTGAGATCCATCAACTGATCGCTGTATGTTATGGGTGTTCCTTATGTAAAAGCATCAGCAATGGGTCGAAACATACTTGATAACATAAAAAATTGCGATGGTAATGGAAAAATTGTGTTCATGATGAATCCTAAATTGAAGATGTCATTTTGTCCATTACGTGAAAAATTGATTCCGGACCGGATTATATTCACTTACCAATCAATTTTACATCACCGCGAGTACGAGCAAGATTCCAAAGGTGAGTGGTTCGATGACGGCTGATGGAAAGTGTTGAATATGGGAAAACAGAAACACGTATGAGGGGTTCCTTCCTATCGAAAGAGAGAGAGAGAGAGCGTGAACACGCAATCGCCCCTGATAGCGTAGTTGGTAACGCGTCGGCCCGGCAAGCGAGAGATAGTGAGTTCGAACCTCGTCTTGGGAAGAATCTATTCATTTGCATTTTTTTCTCCAAAAAATGCTTTATGAATTCCTGCACATATTAACTATTGAATATACAGTAGGTCCCGCTTAATGTGATCACTGCTCGTGTTATCACCCGCCTAACGTTATCAAAACTGCTGGTCTCGGTCCGCTTGTATATGATTACATGTTGATTCTCCCGATTAATGTGATCAAAACCCCGCTTAGTTGACCATATCGTGGACCCGCCGTGATAAAAATGATCTACTAACGATGATCACGAATCATCTCGTTGCATGAATATTCCATCCTTAAAATAGATAAAATAGATAGAAATTGCCACTGCCGTCGACATGTCCTCCTCTGTCTTCTGCTGGAGATATTCAACACAATATACGGATTTATGTACAATTGACGAGTAACTATCCTTTCTCACTAGGAAGGAGTCAAAATTCCGATCACGGATTTAGCTGAAACTTCGGAAATAGTCTCCTTTTGGTGCCAAAAGATTATATCTAAGGCCTCAGAGTCTAACGCTCAAGCGTTTCTGAGTTGCAACCCATGAAATTAGCATTGCAAGTATATATGTAGACGTCACTTTTTAACATGGGTCTACATGGGCAGTACTAATATTCTGGACTGTATCTGAGAAACGTTTCAGCGTTAGACCCTGTGACTTCAGATATAATTTTTTTGGCAGTAAAAGGAGACTATTCCCAAAGTTTCAGCCAAATCCGTGATCCGGAGTTGTGATATCCTCCTAGTTTAGCCACTATTTTGCATATTTTTGAAGAATACGGTAAAACTGAGTAAGAGCCTCTCTGAAGTATCTAATAAATACGAAAAGACTGTATTTGCAAAATTAACCCTTGGAAAAACTCAAGGTATGTAACGAGCGATTCTATCCCAAGACAGAACACTGTTCAGGAACGATTTATTGGTTGAAATTCCATTTACGTACAATGATGATCATGAAAATAGGCTGGAAAATATGAATGAATTTATTAAGCATGATAAAAATTACGAAAATAAGTTTTTCGCTCAATGTTATTGAAAGTCGCCGCCCCAATGCAATAACAGAAAGAGGGATCTACTGTAATTCGATTTAAAATGAACCGTCCATCCAATTCACAAGATAGCATCTTCAATCCCAAATTACAGTGATGGAAAAGCAGAATTGGACAAATTTGCATGACTATTGAGTATTGAATATAAGTGGCTATAAGCGACATATGCGTAACGATCCTCTCAAAATTGACGACTCGATTCTAGATTATTTCAGAATTCCATTCACAAAGTTGCCCGAAAAAGTACGGAACTGAAACCTAACGTAATGCATTGACGATTAAGACAGCGCTTTTGACAATTTCTGGTGCGATCAGTCCATGTGCTGAAATTCCTCGTGTACAAGCGCGCTGCCACTTTTTGCAGACTCAGCATCTGATACGCGTCTGTCATCGAGAAACAATTTCA
>JAPYYZ010021542.1:0-12073 GCA_030522705.1 Eretmocerus eremicus
ATACATGCCAACTAAGAGTATACTCCTGTGGGGCAGCATTTACAAGCCTTGAACAGATTGGAAAGTGTGAAATCCTTGATCCCTAGATTAAATTGGTCCCTTGGATTATTCTAGAGTTTTGATATGTATCATGTGCATTATTACTATTAAAAGTTTACGGTGGAGCTCAAATTTCGTGGACTTTCATCAGCCACATAAACTTGTGCAGACTTTGAAGCGGCAAACGACTCCACGCTATTCCACGATAAAATTCTTGATTATCTTAAATCCGGGTCTGCAATAAATTCCTTACCGATATTCAGCCGTGACCACCCCTATTTTACATCCCCTTCGGCAAGTTTCGGGGAGCTGCAAGAAATCACAGTGGTGTATCGCGAGCCCCTCAACGACAATCTACGATAAAATTCTTGGTTATCTGAAATGCGGGTCTGCAATAAATTCTTTACTGACATTCGGCCAAGACCACCCCTATTTTTCATCCCCTTCGGCAAGTTTTGGAGAGCTGCAAAAAATCACAGAGGTGTATCCCGAGCCCGTTAAGGCTATTCCACGATGAAATTCTTGGTTATCTCAAACCAGAATCCGAAAAAAATTCTTTACCGATATTCCGCTCCTACTACCCCTATCTCCAACCCCAAACCTTTTCCACCCCCTGTACCAGTTCCACATCCCTCCTTGGGCAGTACCAAGTTTCTCCATCGGAACCGTCACTCTTAACGAGCACAGATCCATCAGAAGTTGTCATCAATCATCGCTATAGTGCAGCGTATGGCTGCTCTCAGTACTACCCCCTCAAGACCGCCCCGACCCCATAAAATCGTATATCAACCACCAATATTTGTTTCTTGAGTCATTATCTAACCCCAAATGTCGTTTGGACCCACTTAGGATCCTTTTTTCTCATTTTAAAAAAAACTTTTGGTCCGTTGCTTAACAATGTTTACCAAGACTACTACATTGCACGAGCATTATATCACTGCGTGGTGGTATTTGCTATCCGAATGTGCTATTGTATCAACTTTCCTAGGATGGTCATGGTTTTGGGCGAATCCTGACTCGCAAAAGTTGGATGAGAACATTAGTTAGTTTGCAAGGCAATTTTGAATGGTTTTTATTTTGAAAGACAGATCCAAACCAAAACGGTGTAAATCCATGTCAACATTTGAATTGGTGGTTTGAAGAACGTCTGAGCTGGTGATGATTTCTTTGAATGATTCTTCTGAGGTCGCAGGAATTGAATTTTATTGTGAAGATCTTATCAAAATCTTTCCGGAAGATCATCGTTAGTCCAAGCATTCCTCACATTATCAGCTTGGAAATTTGAACTGTCGAAATGTACTGGTGCATGCCTTTTGGTTCGGAACCGTCCACAGATTACATTGATGAATCCACTGCACGCCGACAACTCCCTGCTCGTGTTACGTATACACTAGTGAGTAGTCAGCCTGAAACTAGTTAGAATAAAAAGACTTTGTCGGCTTGCATCACTGCCGATCATGAAATTATTTTATCTGCAATAACATTATCTTTGACATTCGTTGTCCGCAGATCAATGATCAAAGAACGTGGGACATTATCATGATTTCATAGTTTCCGAGTGATATTTGTTGAATCTATAAAGTTAGAGGATTGAGACGTGAGAACATAACATTCATTGATTCAATTGATACCGGGGTGTTTCGCCAAATCGCTTATTTTGATCATCATGGCAAGATTGTGAGGAGACGAAAGCACAAGTTTGGCATCGACTTTCAAATTTTCCAATAGAGGATATTTTCAATGGGTGAAATGGCTTCAGATACTTCGTGGAGGGGAGGGGGTAGATGAAATATCTTCGAAATTCAAATGGTTCATTTCCAAATTTAATACTAGAGATATCAAGATAATTAAATAAAATTTTGAATTTTTTGAGACAGTAAGTTTGAGTCATGAGTACACTCGATTTTCTCGTTGAATCGCCTGTAGAATTGGGCTTAGGTCCAATACTTCAATTGTGGAAAAGCATTCCAAAGATGAAGAAACGCCGAAGAGAACGAGCCAAAGTATATCAGAATTGGTTCAGTGAGTTTTTTTAACGTGACTCTGAGTGACTGAGTAAAATAAGATCGCTTCTTAAGTAAAATTGAAAAAGTATCTTTCATCGGTCTGAATCACTTCTTGCATCGTATTTCAACATGGCAAACGTGAAAAAGTGCCCGGCCAAGCCGCGGAGTGTGTACACCCATCATTTCAGCATATGGCTTTGATGAATACATGTGCCTCATTTTGATACTTTCCGCCAGTTATAACTCATCGGGAAGATCAGATTGACGAAATGATGAATTCTCAATGAGGGGGGAGAGTCAAATCGAGAGGTCGGAATTACCATTAGCGTATCTTACTCTATTCTTTGATTTCTTAATTTTCCCTAGACTTGGAGCACAGACGGCACTTGAATCGACGTCCATGTAATAGTCGAGTAGCTATCTCCACGCTTATCATTTAGTGAGTGGTATGCGTCGCACCTTTTCTTAGCATATGAGAAATGAATTAGAATTATTCATGACTCAAGTGGTTCGGGCCTCCATCCTGGTTTACGCCTATCTGTGGAAATTTCTTATTCGTTTGACGATTTCCAATTGAACGAGACTAACGTACATCGAAAAATACATGTTCAACTTGCTCAAAGTCATAAAACATTTCTGTTTCAGGGATCAGGGAGCGCAATTTCATCTAAGAAGACAGGTCCGGGCGGGATAATGAAAATTGACGCGGGACCGGTATTGGCGATTTGAAATTGAAGATAGTTTTGTCACAGATAATATGTGAGGTTTGAAATTTTTGGACCCCAAGTCAGAGATGAAGAGTTCTAGCGTTGATGGTTCTCGAGATAGAGAAAGTAATCAAATATAAACTTTTTTTTCGGAAAGGGGAAAATGCGTTACGCATGATAGGAGGGCCGGCCCTCCCCTATGTGGGACTCCCAGAGGCTTTGGTATACCCACTAAAAACCACTCGGACACACCGGCCAGTCGGGTACTACTTGTGTATTACTTCAGACGTGGCCGGCACGTTTGGCGCAAGGTGCGCTCACTCCTTTGCTCTCTCTCAGCATGTCCGGTTTGACATCTCCGTCTTCTTCGCCTTTTCCATTTCCACTGCAGCTTCCTCTTCATTCTTAGTCACGTTGCTGGCGTTGCAGCTCCCGCTCTTTCTTCTTCCTGTTGATTGCGAGCTTCACAAACTCGGCGATTTGGCGCCAATAGCCCTCGCTCCGCAGCATGATTCCCACGATGGTCTCCGAACTCGAGGATCGCCCAAGTCGATCCTCCAGATCTGCCATCTCCGTTTCCGTATCCGGACACTCAAAGAGCGCGTGATCGGCGTTGTCTCATGGGGCGTCGCACATCTGACACGATGCCACGTTCCTCTTTTTGAATCGGTGAAGGTACTTGCCTAAGCAACCATGGCGCTGAATGCCTGGGTCAGCCAGTAGTCGAGCTCCCCGTGAGCTCGCTCGATCCTTTTCTCAATCTCGAGGATGAGTCGGTAGGTCCACCCTCCGTCGGCATTCGGAGCGTCCCATTCTACCTGCCACGCGGTCAAGGTTCGCTCCCTATTCTAGTTGCGTATTATCTCTTTATGTGCCGGCGTCACTCGGTCAACCACTGTCTCCAGGTGCTCTCCAAGTTCTGACTGTCTCGTCCGCTGGAAGACGGATTGAGGTCATCTTTGCGGGGACGCATGTCACGTCCCGGGACAGAGTCCTATAGCTACTTATCTCTCATCGCTGCTTTCCGCTGTACGGGTGCCATCCGCTTGTCGATCTCAGCTCCACGGGCAAATTGCTCCCATGTAGGCGAACCATAAAGAATCACGGAGGAGTTCACGTTGTTCACGAGTTCCCTTCTCGACGGCTTCGGCCCTCCGATGTTGGGCATCAGTCCTTGCAGAGCAGTCCCGGTCCTGTTTGCCTTCTGAGAGGCCTCTGAGAGGTGTCTATTGAATGTCCACCTATCGTCAAGCCATACGCCAAGGTACTTGACTGTCCTCTTCTATGGGACTTCTTCTCCGTTGATGAGGAAAACGGGCGCCTTACACTATCCGAAGCCTCTCCGCTTTGTCACGACGACCGCTTCGCACTTGGGAACAGCGAGTACCAGACTCCTGCCAGCCATCCACGTTACCTCGAGTTCCAGGCACTCGTTCGTCACGTCCTGGAGTTCGATAGGGTCCTGGGCTACCACTACAAGAGCGACGTTATCTGCGTATCCGACAAACTCCGTGTTCCCAAAGAGTTCCATGTTCAGCAAATTATCGTACTAAAGATTCCAGTCGAATGGGCCCTTGACTGAGCCCTGGGCAACCCCTGCTGAGAGTTCTATCTGGACTCTGCCCTCATCGGTATCTACCACCATAGACCTATCTCTGAAATAGTAGCTCACTATTGCGAGAAGGTACCCACGATCTCGACCTTCAAGTGACCTGTAGATCCACTCCCAACTCGCGGAGTAGAAAGCGTTCTTCACGCCTAGTAGGACGATGGCACAGTATCCTCCAGGTTTAGGGGTGAGGTTAAACGTCCGCTACACAGCGTTCTGCACCGCCTGGATGGCGTGGATGGTGCTGAGACCCTTCCGGAACCCAAACTGCTTAGGCGATAGTCCTCCACTCTCTTCATACGCTTTCTCGAGACGGTTCAGTATCATACTCTCGTAGAGCTTTCCCAGGTTCTCAAGCATGCCCGAAACGATCCCGGCCTAGGACATCTGTTGAAGAGCTCGAGGATCAGTAATGGTCTTGACTCTACGACAAGTTTCAAGGCCTCGGTGGGGATCTCGTCCAGCCCTGATGTCTTGCCATTTTTCAATCTCCTTGCTGCAAGCCGGAGTTCAGCCTCATCGAATGGAATCTAATGTGAACTAGGGATAGTTGGAGGAGGCGGGCGGGGGCTGGATTTGGTTGAGAGAAACTTGGGAACTCAATTAGCTTTCATAATAATAAGTTCGTTGAGGATCATCGATACCATTTGAGTAAATCTGCACAAATAACGCATAAATCCTCATATATCTATATATATTTTCTTCCATCAATGCATTCTCGACCTCTTTTCGAGATTATTTTGCGGGACCCACAGTTTTAGGTGGGTTCCGAACCACCGAAACTACCGAAAAGGCACTAATGAAAATTCATCGTCGTGCCGGCCGGGAATCAAACCCTGGCCTTCTGCGTTGAAGGCCAGGACCTGATTCACAAGACCGCGGTGGCTTCTCATATAGATCTCATCTGATTGGAGTAAGTTTTACAATATGATCTTCATAAGAGTTATCGAATCACACATCTGATGAGATGAGAACAGTTTTTTTTTTTCATGAACTTTTGATACCTTCCATCGTAAAATAAAGGGCTTCCGTCTTGCTCACAAATATCAAGTAAGGAGTTTGCTTAGGATTCACATATTTCGCTTTTTTTCAATCATATATAAATATTATCATATTTTCCTCCTATGGCTGAATGGATGAGTTAGAGAATCCTGAATAATTATATCATTTTCCGCGTCTCGAAGGAACAAATGGCCTAATCTGCGATGAGGGGGAGATAAAAACCAAAAAACCCCGACCCTTCCAAAATTGTCAGCAGTTTAGTTGTGTTCAATCTCAATAATATGGAAATAGAGCTAGGAGCTTAGAAATGATAGATGAAGTTCTCTTCCTGTCACCAATTTGGTTGTTATGGCATTCAATTCTATTCGTGGATTTTTTTCTCATCCACGCGAGTGATCACATGCAAACTCATCAATCTATATTCTAGCGGAATACAATTCCAACTCTTGGATTTGCCTTGAATATTAGTCACAATGGGAGAGCTTCAAATCAAGATTTACCTGGTCATCTTCAAGTCATCCATAAAGTATTCGATCAGCAATTGTAGCAAATATATTATATGCTTCTGTTGACTTGGCACTACGAGCAATATCCACAATTAATCTCCAGTTTTTATATGCTGCGCACGTCAAAGATTGAGAATGAATTTCTTCGAGTCAAACTGTGAACTTCCGAGCTCCCGTATATTCGAAACGGAAGATGCATCGAAGGATTTTGATGGAAAGATTTGAGAAGAAGATCATTGGATAAAACTGATTTACGATCGCGGTGGCGCTTCGTGTCTCGACAGTGGCCAGACTCATCAGGTCGAGAGACGAAACGCCAAAGCGATCGTAAGATCAATTTTTTCCAATAATCTTCTTCTCAAATCTTTCCATCAAAATCCTTCGATGCATCTTCCGTTTCAAATATACGGGAGCTCGGAGGTTCACAGTTTGACTCGGAGAAATTCATTCTCAATCTATGACGTATCCAGCATTTAAAAAGCTGGAGATTAATTGTGGATATTGCTCGGAGTGCCAAGTCAACAGAAGCATATAATATGTTTGGAATTCCCACGAGCGCACACATTAACGATCAATATATTGGTCGATAATAAAACTAGCAATTCTTGCAGTTCAGTCGTATGTGAATGCGGACAGAGTAACGATTCATTGATTTTTTTTCCTCAACCAGTGGTGATATATTCATTCTTAAAGTAGCTAGTCGGAAAAATTTTAATTGGGGCGTGATCGTCTAGCGTGGTTCGTTTGTAAGGTGGAAACAGAATATTAATCCTGCATATATTTAACATCGATAGAAAATAATATGTAATAGGAAACAGATCTGATTGTCATCTCTGAGTATGCAGTATGAGGCATTGTCTCACTGCACCAAACACTGACGAATTTTTGCCTTCCGTTTGAACAGAGCTTGAGAAACTTTTACTATTCATATAATAATAAATTCGTTTGTGATGAATCATTCACATCCCGGAAGTCGTTAGACTCATGTAAAAATAACAATCATCGAAGAATTATTCGAGTTTTGACAAAACTCAACCATTCAACTTTATTCTACTCATATTTGATTATCTGAGAGCGATTTGTAGTATTTGCATTTATAAGGCCAATTAAATCCTTCATGAATGTGACTCTGCACTAGGTCAGTGTATTTTGGTAGGCTTGAGTCAAAATGAAGTGGCTCGTTGACAATAACTCATTCTGTGTTGAGTTGTTGTACACCGAATAAGAAATTTATCAAATTGAGCTGAAGATACCTCGAAAGGTCATTGACGTGAACTGCCTCCTCATTTTTAGGAGGTTTGCAGCATGTTTTTTGATGAGTGAATCCAGGAAACATATGAAATTTGACACCCCTGGGATAAAATGATAGAGACTTTTTCATAAATGGAGCAGTGACATCAGAATCCAAGCATATTTAGTGTAATATATCCAATTAATACACCACTATTTCCCAAACTTTTCTCATTGTGACGGGCGCCTTCTAAATCTCTCTTATATGCAGAAAAATTAATTTACAAATTTTTCTGGGATTTTTCGAAGACTCTAAAAAAGCCCCTACAGGCACCCTGCTTCCCATTTGAATGACATAGGGCCCCTAAGACTCATTAATTTATTTTAGACGGCAATCTGGCTAAAATGACGCAATGAGTTTTGGGGACCACTATGAGGCAAATGAACTACTAAAGTATCCGAAGATATAATATCCTACGTAGAATTTCACGCTGAATCCGAACCTGGACTCACATTTGAAGGAAATTGCGTTTCAAGTACATGTTCTAAATTGCCATTTTCAATTATTTCAAGTACTTGCGGTTATTGCTAATCACTTCACTTGCGCATGATTTTAGGGTCTTGCGACCTGGCGTTATCAAAAGCTGATGAAATTTTCCTTAAATTAAGTCCTTGGACAAATCGATTTGGTGCATTCACGTCGAAGATAGAGTTATTTGGAGAAAGATGGAAAACTATGTGAGATTTGAAAGACCTCCTGATAGTTCAAACCTGTTACTGGCCAAGTCAGGCACTCATCATCAAATTTCACATGTTTTTCCATCCTTCTCCAAAAATCTCCATCTTCGATGTAAATGCACAACTTTACTTAGGAAATAATCCTCGGATATTTTAGTCGTTTACTTGGCTCGTAACGGATCCTTAATACTCATTGTTCTATTTTGGACGAATTATCCCGTGGTATTCGAATGAAAATCAGGGTGCCTATACGGGAACTATGAGGGAGCCTTCGAAATATCCCCAAGGGAATTTTTAATTGGTTTCTTGTCATATGAAGGAGATTTAGGGGGCGCCCGTAACAATCAGAGAAGTTTGAGAAATAAGTGACACCTTAATATCCGAGAGACGTGAATTGGATTGTAATGACAAATATCTATTCAAATCATACTGTTTCTGGAGGCGATGAAGATTCTTACTTGTATTCTGTCTTTTATTGATTCAGTTTGTGCTGTCGTATCGTAACACTAGAATTTCAAAGAGTGTAGACATCAGAGATTAGATATTCAAATCCCTCAAACATAAAGTCACCGCAAATTTAACGTGGTAATTCAGTGAAGTTCCACAACGGAATACTGCAAGCATCAGAGACATTTGAAGGCGTTCTGCGCATCAGCAAAACTGCCTGGAGATCTAAATTTTCGGTAAATACGCTATTGGATTTTACCGAGAACTCCCTGCCTATCATTTGAGTGTCCTTTGCACTATCTGAAATCACAGAGTTGTTGAATTCCTGAAGTATAATTTTCTAGAGGAACGTGGGAATCTCTCAGTTTTATTATCATAAAGAACAAATATTCCGTAGAAAAAAGGCTATGAGAGATCAAAAGGCCAAGCTTTCAACCCAGTAATGTATTTACTTACTCGCCAGGTATCGATTGGTCGTTGATCGAAGATTGCTACGCTAAAGAATCAAGTCAATAGATTTCTTACGGGATTGCAAAATTTACTTTTCACCTTCACTTTTGGTCGAAATAGAAATTCATCGGATCAATTCGCTATTAATATTCACTCTGGTAGGACTAATATCACTAATGAACTCCGCTCATTAAGAGTGATTCTACACCGTAAAGAGCTTCAGCATCCTTTCAAAATTACTCCGGGAATGGTTCTTTTTTCGCTTTGTCTTACTCATAATCGAATGAATTGAGGAATCTTTCAACGAAGAACGGCCTTGAGGTACATATTTACTCCAAGAGAATTGCTAAATTTTCAAGGCCACGAGAATCTCAAGCAATAATGAGCTCTTGATGTACTCAACCATGCGCTTACCTTATTTTATCAAATTATTCCTTAGAATGAAAACCGTAAAATAGGACAAGATTTCACAACTTACATCTGAATAAATGATCATATCAGAAAAGAGTTGCGAGATCACTCGGACATTCCCGGGAACAGAATCATATGAGTCCGATATGTCTCTCTCGACATTACTTAGCACAATCTATGAGTTTCTTCGCACAGTCTATGAGCTTGTATCTTGGAGAACCAGGAAAGTGACTTCCTCAATATCTCTTTCCGATAAAAATTCAAAGAATTGGAGGGAACGACTTTTTCAAACATCACTTTAGAGAGATATGAATGGTTCGATACTAACAATAAGTCAATTTCAATCGATTAGTGGAAATTTATCATTAGATGTGTTGGTAGAGATCTGATAGAAAAATTAAGAAATTTTGAGAACCGAACTGTATACCTTGCTATAAATTCTGTTCCTAGTCGTGATATGGTTGGCTCCATTCCAAAATGGAACCAACGCCATCTCGATATTGAACAAATCGAGTTGATTTTCGATAGGATGATGAGTTCAGCCATAATATATGGCCGATTCTGCGATCGTTGTAGGACTTTGTGTCCGGGCTGCTTCCACTCATATACCAGGAGCTAGGGGCTTGATATGATTCTTCTGAGGTGTATTCAGTAGAGATCTAACTAGCACAGAAGATTCCACACCCTGGAAAATACGTGGATAAAATTGGTGAGGGGTAATGAGGCCGAAATGCCCGTTCCGTCCCCTGCCTCAAACCTGGTTTCCGACCATATATGATCTTCTGTTTCGAAATGAAGGCCATCAATCGCGATCCTACCTCACAGATTTCGAACTATAGATACATAGGTTAATGAACAATACCATGCTTCTCGCCACATTACAGGCTTCCAAATTATCCCATTAGATTACACTCGAGTGAGAGTGACAAAAACAAGAATTAATCGATTCGAAGACTATTCAGAGTCTACGATCGGCTACGATCACTTGCAGCAGATTTCAACCTACTGACTTGAAATTTTGCTCACTTTATTCAATACCATCTTACGATGAGTTGATTATTCACTGGTATCCGAACTCATCAATTTCGACTACTCCTCATTGCTAATTCCTACTTGTATCTCCAAATAAACTTTATCATTGCTGTACTCTTGAATATATCGCCTGGTGATTCTGCGTGAATTATTTTTAGATCATTTCCCTACGCTTTATGATTTGGTTGGCTCAGAGTTTCCATTCTATTCCATCCATTGCATCTTTTGCTTTTTCGACGCTATTTCTTGTTTCAAAAGCCCTCTCCAAAAAAGAAACCCAGGAATAAATGGATTTTATTGGGAATGTTCCCATTGTATCGCTTGGTTTTCAATGGTATCCTATAGCCCTGGAATTCTATGTCACCCTTCTTCGACGAACTTTTCGTACCTCGAGTCATCTTATCCCACGAGGATCCCATGGAAATCCAAGCACCTTATGCTATCCCCTTAGAGCCCATGTTTTTCTACGTATACATGTTACTCTTTTGTATTGTTGAGAAATTTCTGCTGCTTGCAATCGCTTTGGGGAAGCTTCCTTCGATTTTTTTGTGCAGCATATTATCATAGAACTGCAATCAGATCTATCGCTCCAGAATCATGCGCAAGAAGATCAATTGAAAACAGGAATTATCACTTAAATCGTAGAATTGTTCATGAAGGAGGTCTTCTTGGAACATCTCCTTTTGGCGCCCTGAACTAAAGGTGATATCTCAGGGAATAAGTATAGAGAAATTGTGCTAATTTGCCTCAAATATTATTGGGACATCATCCAATTTGGCTTCTTACAGGACAAGATCCTTCACAGGTATGAGGGTCCCTGAATCCAAACTTGGATTGCTCATCCTATTGATGAAAGCTTTCATCTCTCACTCCATTGCTGATGATCCAATCTGCACTGATACAGATTTCAATTCATTTTCTGGCCTATACACATCTGAGGAAATGCTAATTGGATTTAGTGTATCCTCAAAATAGCGATTTCCGCAACGTCACTAGAACAATCCTGACCGAATTCCCAAATTCAATTGTACAAAAACATACTCAGTTTAAAGACTGGAAGAGAAGAAATTTAAACCCTTACTTTCTGCGTTAACCATTGAATATTCTGAACGAAATCCTTGGCTCAACCGGGTTGAAATGAAAGAAGAATCAGTAGTTTGAATGATTCCTCCTCTCACCTTACCTCAAATCCGTTTATGCAGTAAGAAATTCGTCCACTTATCTGTAGCCTCAAATCGCGGACGGTATTTGCCAGTACGGATGATTTCAACGAAACTGCTCTGATTGCTGTTCTGCTGTCCTGTGCGAGAATTCACGTATGACACATTTTGTCGAAATTGAGATAAAAATACCCTGATACAAATCTCATTCAGCTCTGTTTGATGGTGCTCACGGAATCTTCAACTGAAGTTCGATTATTGAATTAAAAATCAGAAATGTTCACGACTTCTCAAAATTAGCGCCCGAATCCTGGCCAAGAAGTTCGTAAGTGACAAATAATGGACAAGAAAAACGTGAGCGACCACATACGATATTCTTGGCCAGGATGAGGCCAGCATCGGCAACTGCCAATTCTTGCAATTACCCTAAAAAGCAGGGTGTTGGGGTCATAAGTTGCTCTCAATGAACTTACGTTATTCTTGCGCAGTATGAGCAAGTAACAGGAAAACGTAGGCGACTTCATTTATTGGTCCACAATGAATTTTGCAATGAGACTTGGATTTTCTGATACCTCTCACAAATGGAGGCATGTTTACGAAAGACAGGAATAATCTTATTGCCAATCTGAACTCAGGGAAAAACATGTTTTGGTCGATAAGTCAGTTTCGACTTTTGATACGTGCGTGAATTCTTGCACAGGACAGCAGAAATAATGGGCCACGAATTCGAAGATTG
>JAPYYZ010021544.1:0-11298 GCA_030522705.1 Eretmocerus eremicus
ATCGTCAGCAGGAAATTGGCTCAGCTGATTTCGCGAAAAGAACGGACTACCGAGCAAAAGATCATCAAACCCAATACTTGCTTCAGATCCGCACGCGGAAATACCAGCTCACATCCAACCGCTACCGATGCACAAGGCAAACCGGCACAATCGTCCAGAAAGGTAATAGGTACGCTCCAAGTGACAGGGCAGGTTCTCGATCGCTACGAGACATAGTCAATTACATGACCCAGGTGTGACTCCGGTTACAATAAGGGTGTATCCAGATAAGGCGCCACGACACACCACGCAACTGGTCATCGCGTGACACAACTCCACGTGACTTTTAGACCCCTCGCAACAGAGGCTCAAGCTGGAAGTTCCAACATTTTTTGCACGCAGACACATGGTGTCGGGAGATGGCGTTTCGTGTCGCTTTATCTGGATACGACCTAAGGTGATCCCTGAAGCGACGCTCATGTCTCGGGTGTCGAGCAAAATGCTGCTATTGAAATACATCAATGCGGACGCCGAGGTTGAGCCAGGTGTTTTTTGGGTCAAGCGTTATGGTCGATCGAGGTTACAGATCGCGAGCCTGAATTACACCCTTCGATACCTCTCGATTCGCGAGATCTCAAGTCTTTAATCGACGGTATCATTTTGAGATTACCGCAAGAAAAACGGGAGCCTCACTTTAGGCGCATTCGTTGATACCCGGAAGATTGAGATACTCGAATTTTGACCTCGATTGAGAGATGTAATCAACGATGAGGAATCGATGAAGTCGATAATTATGAGATAGTCGCAGCGGTGAATCCATCGAGAAATCCTAATGATATTTGTATGCATTAGGTATCAGGATAGAAACAAGACGACGATCGCCAACTTGTCCAGTTGCGAGTGGCTCTTAATTAAAGCTACGACTACATCCAATGCAGACGAGGCAACGATGATGATTACATTAAGCATCTCATCAATCTCATTGGACTTTCTCACGATGAACGGTCTGGAAAAATAATTAGCCTCCGATAGCGACGCCGTACACTCGCTGTTGCTGTATAGTCAGGACGGGGAAATTTTCTCGCGTCGTTTCAGCCGGAGCATAACTAATTTCACCATGAATCAGAAATTCAACATCTCGCGATTCACTGCGACCCTGTATGCGGCTGCGATGCCGAACAATGAAATTTCTCGACCGAATCGCATTAATTGGGATATAGCGCGCCATACGAATCCCATCTCTCCCGCAGAGATTGATGAACGAATGGATGCAGTGTATGTAAATTTTATAAAGACAATCTCGAAACGAGCGAATGGGATTCGTTCTAATGAGACAACGCAGGTGCGTTCATCATTCATTCTGATTCGTGGTTATCGTTTCTCTCACTACTACAGGAGAACCAGAAAAGAAAAGACGAGCCACCCAAAATGAGAATATTGAGTTTGCGTGCTCCCTGTAAATACACCCTGTACTCTCTTCTTAAAAATTCTAGCGAATAGACTCACGACTGAGATGTTAATTTTTTGTTCATCATGAACTCTTCGTAACCGTAATCAAAGCTCATTTTGACACTGCCGACGCGTGAAACCTTTCTTCGCGCGACAACACCGGAGCGGCACCTGTTAACGAGTCGAATCACACTACCAAATGTGCCCCACTTTCTCCCTCGAATCTGCGTGCACATTCGAAAAAAGCACTCTCAATACGAGGAACGATACCGTTCGTATCAAACGTCCGCCACAGCTGAATACTGATTTCACGGGTCTCACAAGACCCGCAAGGCCTTACAAGGCCATAAAGGAGCCGCGCAATCGACGTCGATTCACACCTCTCACGGTGCGCTCCGGGACAAAAGTATCTCTCCGAGCTGCCATCGATTCCTCGCGAAGCATAGAAAAGAAACCGAGCTGCTCCCAACAGTTAAACTTTACGGCCGCGCGATGCGCCATTCAACATCCCGCGAGCGCATAATTAGAGGCGATATCTCTTCTCCCGCCCCGAGATCGGATGAAAGCCACGACAATATCAATCCATTAAAGCCACGACTCCATCGCCTTGTATACAGCTGAATCCGGCAATTTCTATCAGAGAAATTGTCCCATATTGCACCGTCGTAAACTCCGAGAACTGCTATTGCCACTGCGCCTACGATGGAAATCCTCGTCGCAAACTACCGCAATTTGCGCACACACACAAATACATCCACTGGAATACACAAGCTAACACGGCCAACAACGATCTCAGCTCGAGAGTGTCTAATTGCGCGGACGTCTTCGTTCGACGAGTTGCACAAACTCGACCCGATCGTCGCTCGACTTTCGGGAAACTTGCACCGAACAACGCTTTTCTCGACAACCGCACATCCCGTCGCTCGACTCGTATACCAAGTCGTCGCGCCGCTGTGACCTGGAAAAGCCACGGCAAAGGAGATATATAGGTACCAGTCCCGACAGACACCAGACTTTTCCATGCGCGATCTTGCCCTAGCGGAGTAAACCAACCGATCGTCCGGTTCGGTTCTGATGCGCGCGCCTGGAAACACGCATATGGTCTCGTGCTACTGTCCGGAGGCGTGAGTACGTTAGCGACGGCTTTTCCTCGGCACCGAGCCTAACTGTTGTACGCTTGACGAGGAATGCATCGCGAGAGTCTATGGCGAGGGTACGAATGGTGCGTATAATGGTTTTTCGCGATAAGCGCGATTAAAAGTGTCGAGTTTGCGTTTTGCGTGTCACGCTCGTAGTTCGCAACAGCTGCAGCTCGTGACGCGGTACAGAATTACTTCCGCATCGGTAGAGGATCGGCTTGCTCTTGATGCGGACGAGTCTTGCGTTGAGAGACGAGCTAACGCACGAAATATCGACGCGTAAGGTGTTCTATAAATCTGTTCCTCATCGCGGCGGGCACCTCTGTGAATTTGCAAGCTTCTTGTGTGGTGAGATTGAGGTGCGCGTACGCGGTGTGGTGAAATTTTCGCGTTATAACAAAAAGTAATTGAACAACCGCGGCCAGTTTGCTGTATTACTACTTTCACGAGGATATCGACATCCGAGACGTCGACATCGTGTGCGAAAAAGCCATCCAATTACCGTTGATCACGCCCATATATTCTTGATGAAAAAGTGGCAAAGCGTATGGAATAGTATAAAACTTTGGGTGCACATAAGCCATACCACATGTGTGCTTCGTATTATACCGCAAATGGGAAAAACGTCTTCTGGAGTAGGCCCTTCCTTCGTTTCATTTGCCTTGACGCGTAGATATCGTCTTCCAATTGGATATATTGATGCGTTGGAATGACGATGCAATGTATAGTTGCGTCTTGTAAAAATCCTTGTCATTGCCGAATACGCCGCTGCAGAAGGATCTAATGTAGCTGTGTGATCATGAGATGCTGAAGATGCGTATCTCATTCTCTGTTTCGGCTGGATCCAGCTCGTGCGATGATTTGGATGAATTGTGAGTGTTGTCATGGTGTAGATCGCGCTCGAAGATTAAGATCAGATTCTCAAGAGCTGTCAATACTCGATGATTCATGATGAGTAAGTGGCGCGTGCCACGCGTATTGTTCAAGTATCCATGAATGTGCAATGGATTCGTTATTCTGGCAAGGTATCCGTGTTCATGGATAAACAAACATATAATTTCTCGAAAGTGATGGGTAACCGAGTTCGATGTTACACCTCGATCATGAGGAGCCTCAAGTCAAGTTTCAAAATTTGAATACTCGCCCTTCCGAATCAGGAACGACTACGCTCTAATTTTTAGAAAGGTTTTACTTTTCTTATAGATTGGTAGAGCAGTATTCACGCGATGCCTGTTCATGTATGGTTCAACAATATCAGGACGACCAGGCGGATCGATAGAAATGATTCGAGGAGTATCTTCTTCCAATCACGATATTTAATCAATTTTCCTTAGACTCCGTTTAGAGAACGATATCATCCGCCAGTCATTTAAGTCGAATTGTGACATTCTAATTTCCACAAAAGTTTGGCAATAAGTTTGCGTGCAAATCCGAAACTTCCAGATAATTCACCAATAATACAACAACGTGAGTACATGAAAGGAAGATCTAACGTCGCTCAAGCGGAGATGGATCGCGGAGGTTTGCAAAATCGTCCGGTGGATACAGACACACTAGCGCCCATCCGCTTACGAAAATCGTTTCTCGATACCCGCTTTCGAAACCTCGCCTCGGCCACCACACAGTCCGCGAGATGCATCAGACAATCGCACAACGATAACCTCGATGTACATCGCTATACACTGTACTCCTTACAATACTGACTGCCTTACCAATGCTAAGCCTATAGAGCGCTTTTCGAGACCCGAATGCGTGAGTAGTGAGCGAATAGTATAGGATAGGTGTGGCAGAACGCTAGATGAGGCGAGTAGAGACGATCTCACAGAGTGGACGCAATGATTCGGTGTTGGGTTTTCCTGGCACTCGAAGGTTCGCATTGGGTCTCTGACGCGGGTAACTCGATAGTTCATTTGTCATAATTTGGCTCGTTCACTCCTGCTACTGTTATCTCTTACGCTTTGCTTGAGGTAAAAAAGCTCGAAGATGACTCGAGAGTTCATGGAGACATTCCCCAAAGATTTGGAGAGACGAGCAGAATGAATGAGCCAGTTGAAAAACATGAATCCGTCTTAAAATTATTATTTGAAAATGTGTACACGTGAGAAGACCTGACTCTACCAGATATTTCGTAGGTGCAGTCGTTCTTCGAAATGAATTTCTGATGGAGCACTCATAGCCGGATCATTGCGATGATTATCAATCAGCTAGAATTGAGCCTTTTGTTTTTCTTCGAAATCTGTACTTCAGTTATACAACGTCTGTCTCGGCCCCTAAATCAAGCGCTACGAATTTTGAATACGGTAGCCCGTGCGGCATCCCAAATCAGTACATCATTTCCTGTATCATTACTACTGCAATAGCGCATCCTCATTGAGCAAATAATGCGATTTCGGGAACGACGAAATTGATCTTTCCAGTAATCGATGCGCGAGTTACCCACCAAAATCACATCCTACCCAACAGTCATCTATAGTCACAGTGAAGAAATAAGTTACGACCTGTGCTACGAGAGAACAATTGCGCGAATCGCTTTGTAAGCTTCCTCATCAGTAGTAACAGACGAGCTCGGTTAGGCAAGCCCACAACGAAGATTCACCCACCGAATCTTCTCCAGCTTTCTCTCAGTCTTACGAAATGCAAATTGATCATAATCGCACGCAAGACTCTCGATTGACAAAAACTCTCGAGATGAACCTTCTCAATTGTAACGGCTCCGTCGTCTTTCCTGAACCAATCAATCACTTGATATTCAATTCAATCATGATTCATCGCTATGCACATGCAAAGTTACAAAGATCGCATGGCAATAATTTCAACTGCTACTCGTCTCAAATTAAGGAAACCGTGCGCACAGGCGATCCCGTATCTCACGCGCGGCCACCTGTAACTCACTCTGCGGGATACCTCGTCGCTCACAATTCCGGGCAAAGATATATAACCCAGCCGAGCGCTGGCCGACCACCACCCACTAACTCTGTTATCTCTGGGCGCTTCGAGCCATGGACAACGGGCTCGCCATAATAGCCGATGCACTGCACTACAGACGAGTGAAAGGTGCAGGCTCGCAGTTTTGCGGTTAGGTAAATATCAGCGGAGCCCGTCCAATTATACGAAATTCGCGATTCTAATTCAGTTCCGCAGTGCATCGCTCCGCTGCCTCTCTCGCAATCTCTCCATTTCGTTTCAGCGTCCATCTCTGGATAGTATATATATAACACCGCCCCCGCGCTCGTGTCGCAATAGCTGCGCAATTGTTGGAGATGGGTGTATATCTGGCCACGATATTCCGTCTCGCAGAAATTTCTTCACAATCCAGAGTGTTCTCCTCGCGCATCTAGGATTGCGCTCACACACTCGTAAATCATCCCTCCGCTGGTTCATTAAGCTCGCGCTTGTTTATCGCCGAGCGAGGAAACTATCGCGCCCGCGCGAGCTAGAGAGAACTCGGCGACTACCACATAGCTCGGAGTCGTGGGCGTTTCGCGGATAGGAGGTTCGTTTCTGCACACGCGTCTCGTTTATGCGTCCTGAGTCTGGGTAGTTCTGTAGCTAGACTCTCTCGGACGACGAGGAATTTCTCCGACGCTCTGTGGTGCAAAACGACGGTCTGCTATCGTGCAGGGTGGTTCGAGGTATTGTTGTCCAGCCAAGACGAACGGGACGGAGTGAATTATGGGCGCGTTGACCGGCTTGCTCGTATATGTACTCGTGCCGTGGTGCTAAATCAAATCCCGGCTGTTTTCGCGCCTTGTGTCCATGAGCGTGACGAGATTTGACCGTTGCATTTCTGTGGTGTTGATCCGGACAATTCGCGTAGCTCACGATCTCGTCCATGTACATAAACATTTCCGTCCCCCGAAGGACTGGTCAAAGAGAATCAAGTGGCTTGGACAATTCGCCTGGGAGACGTCAGAATTTTGCTGATTAACGCGACAGGCCCAGATGCAGAATAAGATTGTCGTGCAACTATGCCGAATTGTATTGTTGCTGCTTTGGTCAGGAATGCATCGATCAAGTAGAGTCGTCGGGCGAAACTGTTACGTTGGTGGTATTGCGACACCGCAATGCCCATTCCAAAAAAACCTTGGAACAAAAGGAACGAGTGTCGGACTTTATATATTGCGCTCTCTCATCTCGACAGCACAAAGCTTACGACTGAACACGACTTTGTTGGGTGTGAAAGGTGTTTGAAAGAGAGACATTTCTAAAAAATACCTCAGGGCTCTCTACATCGCAATACAGAACTCTCTTATATACTCTCTAATATTGGAGAAGATGAGTGTTATAGACGTTTTTACAGCTGCTGTTGGATAATATCTCAGAAAATCAAAAGCAGGTTTATGATGGATCTGCAGCATTTGTACATCGAATGAACCATATTCCCATCAACGAATGCTTCAAAAAATTCGATTGAAAGGGCAATTTGGGCACGTCAACTTTCTTTACGTAAGGTACTTGAACCGATTAGGGTACATAGAAACCTATGCATTCCCAACAATTTCGACCAATGAAAAATATAAGATAAGTTCTTGTAGCTAACTTGAAGTTAAGATGTCAATTTCGCTGGAAAACTGATATCTCCTTGGAATATCGTTTTTATAGGACTACAATTTTATGGGAACCATAGGGTAGCTCACTCTTACCTCATTTTCAAAGCTCAAGAGCTGATTGATCCATTTGGTTTATGTAATGTAGATACGCAGAAGTTACGCGCGAAAGAAGCATTAACTCCTTCCAAAAGGAAAAATCTCATTCTAGAAAATTGAGGTTCTCGTCCTGTGCAACAGGGATGCTCCAGTTCTAATGAGAAGAATTTGACAAATATCTGTTCATCATACAGAACTCGGAACAAGCTTTAACATGTTCTGAGGTATTCTGGACAATGTTGAGATAAGTCGTAGTTAGATGCTTCAGGAGCTCCGGCAGGTTTTGATAGATACAATCACCTTAGTATCTACCCACGAGCAGAATGCCCGCCGGTATGGGCTCGGTCTTGAGAACAAGAACGAACGCTTTCCATGCATTTTCACTCTCCCGCGGGCAAACGATTTCTCCATATGGATTACATCTACTGAAAAAGCAACTTGCCCAGCATAATCTCCTTTCTCAGCTCCAATTTCGACGAACCTATCGTACCATATACCTAGTCGGCGAAAAATCGACTGAGCCTGCGGGTATTTACCCATATCGCTTGGAATTTCGCCGGCGAGTCGTTTTCCGGTATATAGTTCCTGTCCAAACTGCATTTACGCGTACATGCTGGAACCGAGTTGCGCCGCGAGTGAGGAGAGCTCCGCGAGAATGTAAAGGGGGCCACGAGACGCCGAGAGCCGCCTACAATGTAGGCAAACTGCTTTCCTCGCCTCATGAAAGTGGACCCCCTCTTGCTGGTACATATCTGCACCATACCTGCACCGCCTGCAGCGAGTCGAATATCGCGCGATGCAGCTCTCGCTCGTCTCTCTCTTTCTCTCCTCTCTGATGCATATTAACATCTCACTGCGCTACAGCTTCTCGATATCTCGTGCGAATTTCATGCGCCTTGCTCTCGCTATGTGAACCAGAGCTGTTACTCGATCGGCGAGTGCGTTTCGTATACATGCGCGATGGTGTCGTAAAATAGTACCTAGCGGTGCGAGATGGTGTCTGAAGGAGTATAAGCTTGGAGAGTCGATTCCCGAATGGAAAATTGTTTCGACTCGAGAGTCCCGCTCTGTTTGCACAGGGTTTACCGGGCGTGGAATCGAGTAGTGGGCACACTTCAATTTCAGTGGAGAATGTGGGTACCGTTTCGACTGAGGCTCTGCTCAATGGGTTTGGCCAGTAGAGAGCATCGCTACTCTTTTCCATCATTCTCTATTTGCTTGATGCTTCAGAAAGTCGCGTGGCAGAGTTCGTCCATATTTCGAGTCCATTCATTCATAAATGCAGATGAAGATTGGAGTATGGAGCCGATGCGGAGTTCGTGGGTTTGTTGCACCGTTAGAGATCCTGCTCTAGATTTACTGAATGGAAGATACTTTAAGCTGCTCTAGATTTACTGAATGGAAGATACTTTGATTCGGTTAAGATGGAAATCCCTCATAAGGGAAGGCGTAACCCTTGTGAGTAAGCATTCAACATGGTCCAAATATCAAAGCTCCCATTAGTTTTTGAGACGTTTTTACAAATTTATTGCCTTGTCAGTGAATTTTCCATCGACATTGACGATTCTCATCTATGGAATTAGAGTTATCAAGTCCAAGTTATTTCCATAGTTGTACCAATTTCTCAGAGGTGAATATAAGAGATGAAAAGCCTATTAATACAAATATCCATCAAAATCGAGGACTAATGAAGACTATACCTAGTATCAAGCAGAAAAAACGCAGTTCTATGAGTACTTATTAGGATGACTTGAAGATAATTATTTCAATGTCCGAGTTACTCGATCGATTCAACTGGAGATATATGATCCAATGATTGAAGAATAGTTTTGAGGGTTACAGGATATCTATCAAAAACTTCCGTGGTCAGAAGAATTACCTCCCTAAATAGTTACTTACTGAACTTGGTGAGCCTCCACCATTCAATGATTACTGCAATATCACCAGAGTGTTTTACATGCTCGATTGAACTATCACACTATATTATTATCAATCCCGGATAACAGTGTCCATATGCATAATGCTCGATCATTAGGCATGACACGCCAGCTGTAATTTTCTACAGATCTATACACTTTACGAATCGCTCCACATTGAATGTGAGAAAGTTCTTGAATCTACATCGAGATTCCATTGAGCTACAGCGAACTCTCCATAGTTAAGATTCAACTGTTCATTCCATGTAATCATACACTCATCGCTCGCACCATCGATATTTCCCACGAGACGGTGAACTACACATTACCTGTATCAAGATCTCCCACAATCGCTTTCATCCAACCAAACACCACCGGCTTCTCACAACTATCGCTAGTCCATCAAACAACACGAGACGTTTTTCTGAAAACTATCGAGAGACACCGCGAGGGGCAAGGACCGACCTCGTCAGGAATTTTGCTCAACCAACAGAGTTGCCCCATCCCTGAGGCCAATCGTTTCAATTAACTCGACGGGTCCACCAGCAGCAGCAGTAGATCGATTGGATCGGTAATATAGTAGAGCTGCGTGTTACTCTATAGTCCAACGAGAGAGTGGAGGCTCGCAATCGGGGCAGCGATCGAGGAATGCAGAACTTTTCGATCGCGAGGCGTATAATCGCGCTCTCTCGGTGATCTAATGCATCGGCGCCGCGCAATCTTTTTGTATTAAGCTCACTCTCGATTCGCAGCATTGCATTGAGTATAACAGAGGTTGCGGTGAGCTGCGAGGACGCAGTGAAAGGAGACGATTTTCATCTTTTGGTTCGTAGCAGCCGACGCTCGAGCCGACGTCATTGTCGGGCATTGTAGAGCCACATTCTATCCGTCAGTTTAAAGAAACAGCAACTTCTCTATCTAGATTTAGATGCATTGTGGGGTTCGATGATCTGATACTGACGAGTGTAATCTAGGGATACCCGCACGTGGGAACGAAAAATCGCGTTCCATCATTGCCACAGACAGTCCTCGCATCACACACCTAACCTATAATACGGCCCCGTGATACGTATGATTCACCGCTTAAACTCAGGCGAGCTGTTTCCGTAATCCTGAGCTAAATTTATACAGCGAGGCGGGCTCGTAGCATATGGCTAGTTACATATCAGCCGAGCTATTTTACTTTATAATAGTGCAGTTTGCGCGACTGGGTCTCAGGAATGTCCGCGCCACGGTGCTATTTATGCAACGCGATCTGCAGTGTCCGAGCGCAATTTGCGACGAAATTGACACCGTCTCCCTCCCTTTTCACTGCTGTGTCTATGTACGCTGCTCCATGAGATCGTTACGCGATACACCATATATTGGCCCTAATGTATATTGCAACGTTGCAAGCCAATTTGGTGGGTGTGTACACCTGCGCGAGTTATATTGCAAGTGCTCTTGGCCAAAAATTCTCGCAACTCCCGCTCAGAGCAACTATTATGTGTTTTACGTCAAGTCATTCTCCAGAAATTGACATGCAGTTCGACCAAACCAATTTTGGTATCAAAACATCGTCATAAACCGCACCTAAGGCAGAGCTGAGCCAAGGACTGAAATGTACAATTGAATAAATATCAAAATTTGCCGGAAATCTTTCAATCAGCTAATCGGAAGATGTGGTTGGTTGTTTTTCAACCGATTGTTGATCAAGTGACCCGAAGAAATCACTACAAGCAAACAAGGAAGGGACGGCATTTATTGAAAGATTTCGGATTGCACATCTGAGCAGGACATTGGACAACAAGTACTCTCGCACAACAACCCAGCTCACTGTGTCTTTTATAGTAATACACCTGTTCATTGAGCCACTTGCTCCATCATTTCTCATGCATTCCTTCTTCGGTTGTTCGTGTTCTAATCTCGAGCCACTCGCCCAATTGTTGCATCCATTGAATAAAGATGTGGAAATCACACTTTTCCACATCAAATGATACCATTGCGCTTACCAGGAGAGTACATGGCCTTCGGATCATGTATTTAGCGAAAATTTTGGAAATCGTCTACTTTTAGGGCCAAAAGATGGTATTGAAAGCGACAGAGTCTAGTGCTCAAGCGTTTTCAAACTACAGGTTACCACATTGGTATTGCAAGTATATCTATTCATATCACTTTTCAACACTGGGC
>JAPYYZ010021553.1:0-11992 GCA_030522705.1 Eretmocerus eremicus
TTATCGTCAGCGGTTCGGGCCTATTGCAATTGCAGCTCGTCGAGGATCGCCGGTCGGCTGCAGTATTCCCATCGACTTCCACGTACCCGACCCCACGGCAATTGGCTCGACTCCATTGGTAAGGTCGCCCTCTGGTGCAGCTGTGGAGGGTATATCGCGGTGCGACCGCTTGCGGAGCTATACGATCGCGATTACCCCAACTGCCCCCGCCGACCGCAAACGTTCGCTATCTCTCGCTTGCGCTTGCCGCGATATCGTCGCATCGTTTCCATCATGACTGGGTCGATTTCGATCCCCGCTGGAGGATGTGGTTTCCAAGATTTTGCTCGAGTAACGGGACCAATTGTATCGGGACCTGATGCGATCCTCGTGCGATTTTGTTGATGTCTCTGAGCATTTGGCTCTCGACCAGAACTGGTGTCAGAACTATGTTTGCATCCAACCAGATTCTCATTCCCCAACCAAATTCTTGATCAGCGAAATGGAATGCTAGTAGACGCGATTGGGGAAAGAAGCTACGAAAATTTCAGTTTGAAAAGTGCGCACCTACAAATGTACCGAATCATCAAGACTCTGTTGATAATTTGATAACTGAAGAATGGCGTCGCCATCAACAATGTCCAGTTCGTGTGATGCTCTTCTCTCACAGGTTGACCAAACTCACGAATAAACTTTGCTGCGAATTACTAGATGACTCCTCACTAATTTAGTCAAAAAATGCGTCCAGAGTGTATCTAGAGTGGTCGATGAACTATTTTCTTCAGGAGATCCGGCTTTATCCTTTGAAGGACTCCCAGAGTCTTTGGTTTACCCGATTGAAACCCCTCTGACAACCCGACTAGTCGGGTACCACTCATGCATTACTTTCGATGTGGCCGGTATGTTTGGCGGTTCGATACGCTGATTCCTCTGCTTTCCCACCATATCTGATTCATCTTCTCCTCCATATCGACGGCTGTAGTGGTACTCTAGGAAGCGTTTGAAACATTCCTTCCATCCAAGTTGGCGTCGTTGACGTTGCAACTCTCGATCCGTCTCTAACGGTAATCCGTTTTGCTCCGCAGCATGATTCTCGCAATGTTTCCTGGGGTTGAAAACAATCTGAGGTATCCTTCCAGCTCCATCTTCTCCGCTTGCGTGTCCGCGCACTCGAGAGGGGTGTGCTCGGCTGGCACACCATTCTAAAGTACTCGCCGAAGCAGATATGGTTGCTAAATGTCTGGGTCAACCAATACCCTAGCTACCCACGAATTCGCTAAAGTCTCTTCAAGCTCGTGGATTCCAGTGTCGTTTGCGGCATCCCGTTCCGCTTGCCACGCAGGCAAGGTCTGTTTCCCGTTCTGGTTGCGTATTATCTCTTTATGCACCGGCGCCGCTCTACTGACCACGGTCCCGACGTACTCGGTAGGTTTCGAGTTTCCAACTTTTTCGTCGATGAGAAGATGGATTGGGGAGGTCCTCGCGAGAGCGCACGTTTCGTCTCGGGAAAGTGTGTCGTTGCTGCTTATGAATTGCATCGCCACTCGTTGTTACAACGGCCTCATATCCGTGTTGATGCGAACTTCACGGGCGGTCTGTCATCAAATGCGCGCTACGTAGAGCATAACGAAGCGTCTTGCGTCGTTCAAAAGCTCTCTATTGGACGACTCCGGTCCTTTTCTGCTAGGCGGATCCGATTCCGTTGGCCTTCTGCACTGATAAAAGATTATTTCTACCATTACCTTGTGATCTTCAAGCCACTACGACAAAATGATGACGGGATTCTCAGAATCTTAGGTGTTTCGGTCATGTAACACTATTATCAAGCCGAACGACCAGGAACCTTCTGCAAGTGTGAACAGCTTCGGATGGGTACTTTTTGATTGACCACTAGTCACATACGTACTCTCCTAAGTACTTGATTGAACTCTTTCGCGGAACTTCGACGTTGGTAAGGAAAATGGGGGATTTGCGAGAGCTCTTCTTTGTGATGACGACCGCTTCTCACCTCGACTCTGCAAAAGCTAGACTCCAATCAGTTATCAATAGGCTATTGGATCCTTGTGAGCCGCAATGCTGTTGTACCTTTCAGAGCTTGACATTCATTGGTGAATCTCCGCCATGAAAAGGTTTACAGGAAACCGTATTTTGAGACTCGTGAGATCAGCATAAATCCGTATTATTCCAACGACGCACACCGGGGCAGAAAAAATTTTGCGGAGCAAAACTTGTCGCCGCGCGAATTTTCAACCAATAGGCATGATTCGTATGGGATTTTTTCCGTTTCTGATAGCACTACAAGCTGTTAATGCGCCAATTCTGATCAGGGTGGGGGGATTTATGTCTCCAAATCGTGTTGGAAGGCGAATCAGAGTTGTATTAAAAAAACGTCATTCTCGCTTGAGGAGAGTGAATTTTCTCCGGGTTAGTACTTGGACTGGGGGATTAATCTTGTGCCAGCTCAAAAATACCCGAGACACCTTTTCACATCATTCACCTATCATTTGGTCCCGTTTGAATCACGCCGATTGGTTGAAAATTCGCGCGGCGACAAATTTGCCTCAAAGGACTTTTTCTGCCCCATTGTGCGACGGCCCGATGCAAGCAGCTCAGAATCAAGCCGACAATAAAGCCACCAGCATCTTTGTCACTTGGCATAAATCTACATTTAGATTTATATTCACAGAGAGAGGCAGATGACTCTTAGCATGTCCATCAGACGCCACTCGTATTACACAATGATCTAATTGCATTCTCCTCGAGAACCAAGCCACCGAAAATACACATAATGCCTCCCAACCGAATATAGAAATATCCGCATCCGAGAAGATCAGTCTGTCCCGACGCTCCACTCGCTCGACGACGAGGCAGAAACGGCAAGAGCACAGCCGAGTAACAGCGCACACATTCTCGAGTAGATACGCGCACAGGCGAGTCCGCTTACATGGCTACGCTCTCGCGTCGTCGGCGAGCTCACGCGCGAAAGAGAGTCTGCGAGACGTCGAGGCGGAGAGGAAGAGCCGCGTTGGCGGTCCAGACGCGAAAAAATCAATGGAAGCGCGGCCGTCGGGTCGCTGCCGTCTCTCCGCGAGCGAGGCGTGTACTCGGACAGTGTCCGCGACGCAAGCAGAATTCAATGTCAGTGGCCGCAGCGCTGCTCGCATATACATGCACCTGTGTCTCTATATGCTGGGCGCGCGCGAGAGGAAGAGAGAGAGAGAGCGAGCAGTGTCCTCCGTCAAAGGGGTGGCTCTCGCTCGGGCCGACGGCCAGGGGGTGGCGAACCCCGTGCAGATGCAGCGCCACTGCGGCTCTGGTGAATCAGTGCGCGACTTATTTTCTAGTCGGAGCGGCGAGCTTGCGGAAAGCTCGGATCGTTGGGAACTTGTTGTTGGGGGCCTATAGTGTACTCGTTTGAGCTCGGTTATGCGTCGCGGGAGGGATACTTCATTTGCTTTCTTTGAGACGAAATGCTTTACGTAAACCGGTCACAAGCCTCTTAGTCGAAAAGATGCAGTGGAGGTTCCTTTGTTAGAAGACGTAGACATTACTTTCTTGCGAGAAAATTGTCTCAGCTGTCTGACTTTATTTGAAAATTGTTAATCCCGCGATATCTATCGGTTGCGTAAATGGGCATTCCACCTCTGATTTTTGAGCGAAAATCCGTTCGGCTAATCAGAAGAAAACAACAAGTTCCTCCGCGTGCACTGCACTGATTATGAATATGACCCTGCACGAGATGAATTCAATCTTATTCTGTCCCATGGTTCGCGATTACAACTCGCTTCAAGTTTTTACAGATTATTCTGGAGGAAGAATTTAGCTCGGCAATTGTTCCAGATCTTCGACTCGATAATCTTGCGGACCACGTGCGAGCGTTTCTCATTGATACCGTCGACTCTCGAATCCCGGCTATTGGTACGCATATTGTATTCCGAGCCACTGTAAATGCCTACTCTTACCTCCCAAAACGATCCTCTCCTCTGTGCTCTCCCCCCTCCCCCCCCCCCTTTTCCTTACATTCTATCCAGTGCTGACGATGATCTCGAACACTCAAGACCTCAGTTCGCTCATATTACAACTTTTATAGAATAATGGGCACAAATTTAAACATTATTATGTACTACCCTGAACCAAATTCTGTCTACGATAAATCATCTTTCTGCTGTTATCTGTGAGTGCAAAATTGTGAGTCCCCCTTGTAAAATAACTGGATACTAAGATCCAATCTTTCATGGACTAAATGTTTTCAGATTAGTATGTACATCATATTAACTCAGAATTTCTGTGGGACGCAGTGACGTATCTTGTAAATTATGATTTTCTGTGAAAAAACGTGTGTAATGTGTGATGTTTTGTATAAACATAATATCCTTGAAGAGGAGTGTCATATTTACACCTGAAACGTCGATATTTCTTCGGAATCGACACAACTTTGGCAATAAATTCCGATTGCAACAAGTACGAGGTGTCTCTATTCACAAAACGTGAAACTGTTTTTTGGAAAGAGCATCACAATTTTCCATTAGATGAGGCGATTTCGAAGAACTTGTTGATACACTTTTTGAAAGAACCAAGGTCAACTCATTCCCACTTTTCTGGCCTGATATGGGATTCAACTTACCAATTAAAACTTTCAAAAGCATTCTCGATAAGTTTTCCACAATCTTTTCAAGGGTGCGAATCACATCCCCGCATCTCTCATCAGATTTGGAATGGTAATTTACAATTTACATTCTTTGCTATTGAGGAGTTCAAACAAGGAATCGAAGAGCTCTTTGAGAGTCTGCAAAAATATATTGGGCACCAAAAAGGCACGAAAAGATCATATCTTGAACTACAGAAATAGTGACGAATGAGAAAAAACAGATCCTAAACATCATTGTCCTTCGCATGTTGTTTTCGATAGGGATGGCTCAGCTCGAGGTAATACTTGATTGCTATACTTTTTCGTTTTCGCATTTCTGCTTCCTTCACAGCCCAAAGTATCTAAAATTCGGAAGATTCTTGTAGAGTGGTGAGGATGTGTGTTCGAAATCACTATGAATAATTCTGTCATATTCCTAGATTAGCCTCATGTGCAACAATTCATATGCGGAAGATGATGAGAGGATGTAATACGAAATTCTCGAGCTCGAGCTCTTCATCTCAGAGTGGGAGGCCATCATATGCACTCTGCCTCCTAATGTAAGCCGTCAATCTAGCTGCTACTGAATAGACATAAGCCTCTCTGAAGATTTAGCCTTCACTCGCTCAAGCGCACCTACGTCTCACATTCTTGAAGCCCATTGCAACCCCTCACTCGTCATATCCAGCCCAAGAGCTTAACAGCTCGCCGCTGCCTCAACGAGAGAGATTGTGCAAGTGATGGAAACTCTCTAAAATTCGTCGATCTACTCGTCACCCATCCTAACGACGTCGTTCCCTAATTACGACATGATGTGCGTTCTACATTGTAATTCGTGAGCGACCACAGTACGGCTCGAAATCAATCGGGCGCGAAAGCCCAACAAAATCCTAAATTTCAATCGCTCTGTCGGGAATTGCTGCAAGAAGAATCCAGCAAACGGCGCTGTTCTCGACGAGATTATCGAGCGCGACACTCAATTCTCTTTTTACGGTTAATTACCCTCCTGTCTCTCGATCGTCCGTGACGCGATTACGAGCCTCGGATGCAGCCACGTTGCTCTGTTTCCCGGTTTCGCGGATTATCCAAATTGGCGCGCAATAATGAAATATCAATCAAACGGAGGTGCTCGAGCCCCGATGAAACGCTGATGCGCTCGTTCGTTTTTCCGCGGCGATTGAGAGACGGGAAAGCTCGTTTCCTCGTACACCTAGAGCGAGAGACCCGTTGATACTCCTGAATAAATCGGGCGACCATTTGAGTTTATAGGCAGATATTTTCTTAGTGGCCCTAAAAGAGCAGGAGTATCGCTTCAGCTTTGAGTGGAAGGTTGAGAGAGAGGTATCGTCCCGGAAAAACGAGTGCCGTCAGAGACGTGAATGAAGATCTCCACGGGTCATTAAACAACACGAAATCTCATCTCGGCACGAAATCTCATCTCGGTTGGGTGAGTGATGAGCTGTTTGCAACAGCGACGTGGAGCATTGGCATGAATATTCATCAAGAATCTATGACGAGAAATTCTCATAATTTCGAAATTATTTGATGAATGTTTGATTGTCGAGGATTTCCATTGTTTTATAAGCTCGTCATTGCTACATCCAGAATTCTATTGGAGAATTTAGTCTGATAAAAATGGAATTAGAGTGAGTTGTAGATAAGTTGCACCCCTCGAGATTCTGTCTAAAACCGTTGAGTTTCAGATTCGCGTGATAGTAAGATATATCAAGAATTCTGAATGAATGAATAAATGAATACAGTACCGTACAAAACTCTTAGATAGATGCATTACACGTTCATCCAACTTCGATCATTTCCATCTCGCTGCCTATTCGTTTTGCAAGGTTTTACAAAGGATCAAATGGCTGACGGAATCCGAAAATTTTTCAAGCTTTTCCTGCTCTTTGGTGAATAGCTTGTAAGTTCCACTGATCGGAATGAATTAAATTCAAGGTACTATTTGCAGCCATTGTGATGATTTTTTGTGTTATGCATGTCCTAGAGAACGCACGAATTCAAAGAATTGGAACATTCATGATCATTGTGAATTCTAGTTTAGAGAATGACGTTCTTTCCACGACTCCGAAGGTTTACGCGTTCGAGCTATTTATACACGTAATGTTAAAAATTATTATACCTGCGAATAGCGTTTTTTCTGGTCTCTAACATGCCGTCTACAGAATCAATGCATCCCACTCAGCTAGTAGAAAAAACTATCGAGAGATTCCAAAGTTGTGCCAGTCGCTTGATTCTACAATGACGCTTGTATACCCATCCAAAGAAAAAAGAAGAAACATCTTTTCTGCTTTTGGTGCTCTTCTTTAAGCTCCTATGAATGACCGAATGAGCCGTGTGAACGATTGAAGTTGGATCAAAGAAATTATCATTGAATCAACTTGTGAATTGATTTTGATGAATCATTCGTTTCTTTTCAAGTAATAGGTTCTTTCGCCGAAATGCGGGAGGAAAATCCTCACAAAATTGTTCGTTTCTACTACAGAGGATTTAACTGGGATATTCTACAATGAATATCTGAAAATCCAAAAGAATTCCATTAAATTATCTCGAATGATGACTCTTGGAACATTCCAACGCCCAGGGATGTAGACTCAAAGAGTCGGTACCGAATTTCGCAGATTTTCATTCGCAATTCGTCCGTCTGAATAGTTTCCAAATTACAATCCTAACACGGTATGAAATTTCTGGAGTGCCCTCAAATTCAGTAATGAGACCACTCGCAGCGAGAGTTTGCCATTAATCATCGGCAGCGAGAGTTTGCCATTAATCATCGGCAAGATGAGTGAGTGCCAAATGGAAAAAGAGGCACATAATGTACGCTGGGCGGTAAATTTCTCAAATTGCAGAGCCCACTCGTTCGAAGCTCCGCTAATGTGAAATACGATCGGGCACGGCGAGAGATTGGCCAGAAAAAGGAGCATACTCGAACGAGTGATGAGTTTGTATTTGAGCAAGCCTCAACGTAGCCAACTAAACTTTTTACGGAAAATTCGTTACCGTACTTCCGAGGATCTGGGCCACGAGCTAAAAATTAAAGAGCAAAGAACAAAATTGAAACTCCACTCGGCGGACGAGCCAAACTCGAAAGTGCTGATGAACGTTCTTGCTACGCGGCTTTTTCACATCTCGCTTGTATCAATATTAACGCTGACCACATAGCTGTCATCCCCTCACCCATTCCATCGCACACTCACACCGCCGTGAATCATCGATGCGTTTGCAGACAGACATCACTAAAAACGTGCAAAACCGTCCGCAAAAAACGATAGAATTTAGATACATCGATAGCCAGCCGAGGTTTTATTTCGCGCCGAGAGCTTTTACCGCGAAAAACCGACTGCATACCCGCACGGGGCGAGGGTATCGGAAGCTGCGCTTGAAAATCGCCTCACGCTCCGGAACAGCAGAAGCTAACAGCAGCCGGTACCGAAGCAGAGTTGGAGGTGGTTCGGAGAGCCGGTATGCGGGCAGAAAGAGGCGCGTCGCGATGTGCAAAGTGGTGCTGGCAAAAAGGCGAGCCGGCAGAGGGCAAAACAGAGGCTAGCTCGTAATTAGACGCTTTGCAGGCAAAACTGCATTGCGCAGCCTCGCTGTCGCGTGTGTGTGTGCGAGGGCGTTATTCGAGCTCTCGCGGGGCTTCGCAAGCTCCTGCAAGCTCGGCCAGACCGCCGCATCTCCTCCCACGTATACGGGTAATGTGACTCTCGAATGCGGCAGGTGTGTGCGCCGTGCTTTATACCCTCGCTCGACAGAGTGTATAAGTTATACGGCGCAGTGTCTGGCGCTTCCGCGAAGCGAAACGCCGGACGGGAGTGCACACGAGCGCGTTACGCCGATTCCGAGTGCGCGGACTCGTGATGCAAATAGCTCTTCAGGCTCTGCGTATGTTTCTCTGTGCTTCCGAATTTGCGTGTGCGAGTGGAGCTGGTGGTTGTGGTGGTTGACGCTCGTTTGTGCGAATTTTGCAGCGAATAACTCGGCGTGCGCGGATCTCATCCATTTCGCGTTGCAGCAGCTTCGAATGAGGCATCGTTGAAATTTACAACTCGCGCAATCGGAAGATTTAATGGGAAGACATTCTATGTGGGAGATGGAATGCGTGGTAAAAGCTTTGATGGGCAATTCTTTTGTGAATGTCGATTGGAGCGCTTCTCGAATCAAACATTTCGCGATTAAAGTGAGAACTGTGAGCGAATTTGACACCGAATGTGTGAGAAAGGCTGAGAGCTTTGGAACTTGTGAGAATTGTCGGTCGTGTATTTTCTCTTGGTTTGACGAGCTCACGAGTCAATAGTCTATTCTAAAAGGTGTGAGAAGCCCCCCGGGAAATATTGACAAAAAGTCCGTGAACCTAGATGTGAAAATTCATGAAAGAATCCACATGAAAGTACCAGCTGAGTTGCAAAGATTTTAATCGGAAACTTTTTTGACTGGAAGTAAGCTAGTATTTTATGATCTTTCGATTTTGATAAGGAATGGAGACGAAGGAAGACATAGTTTTTCAAGCAAATTTCAGAGGAGACAATGTGGCATTTTTAAACTTGCCCCGAATATTTTCCGTGTAGCTCACGTAGACTCTTAGGATTGAGGAACTGTCATTTCTTATTGCAATCATTTTTCCTGCGATATTGAAAACTTTCTGAATCTTCCTTAGATTAAGATCAAATGATGGGTAAAATTCGGGGAAGATCGAGTAGGTATATACAATAATTTTAAAAAAATCAGAGCCGGAAAGCTTATATGTACGCGTCTATATGTGCGTGTAAAAGTGTGAAACCACTCAATCATGGCAGAATGTCTGTGAGTTCATTGAATCATAATCACGGTCATGGCCTTTGATTATGGCAAAAGCTGAATACTTGAATAGAAAATCAATCATGGCCGTTCCTAATTAAATTTATTCTAGTCGATTCTATCTCTGATTTTCTTCGAAACTGACAATGAGATAAGATAACATGTGGAGTCAAGATGAAAAATCTGATTCCTACCTCATCTTGAATTTTAAGCATAGAGCTTTTGAATCCTCTCACACACATGAAATCAATGAACATCTTCATTTGTCATAGTAGTGCTATCCCTCTTGGTCTCATTCAACGTTGTATCCGACAATACATACGTGATAATGCTTCGTTGTACGACAGACAATAGCCTGTCACGACGTGCAATGAATTTCCATATCGGGATGAACCATTAGCGTCATTGATAGATGCCAATACTCTTGTTACGTCGGCTACACGACATTGCATAGTCACAATCATCTATGAGATGAGATATGTTGGCGTAATACCAGCAAATAATCACAACTATAAATATGTGATGTACAAGACCTCAGACATTTCACGCAAAACAAAAGCCTTCCACGCAACATACATCTTTCTCCGGTATAGGCGAAAGTACACACTATAGTACACCAATTGAAGACATAATTTATAATTACCATAAACCTCAAATCGATGTACATTTGAAACAACTATTGTGCCAAGTATCCGTAAGAGATGAAGTTCAAGCAGAAATTTTGCAATTGAATGTGGAATCTAATTCAAGATCCACTCTTGTTGTTTTTATAGAACCAAGTCATTGGCAAATTTTTCACCATTCTCTGGTAAGACCAGAATCTTGGTGAGAGTGCGCTCCTTGAATTATGCATCAGATGATGATACTTCCTGTCATCGCTTGCAAAATGTTGGAACTTGAGCTACAGTGTTACTTGAGTCGTAGCAACCAATGTTTATAGTATCGTAAAACGACCACCTCTCGAAAGGTCGGATATCGGAATCGTTGGAAGGATACGTAATAATAATCATAGCTCCCTCAGTTTCCAGGAAAGGTATACATTTTTCATGGATATTGAGGTTGGCTAATTTCTTTCAGATAGGTTTATTCGGTCTGGTTCACTTGCACTTGTAACGTAAGTCGGTCAACTGAAATTAACTCTCTGTTCCGTGCTATTGAACCAGAACTGAATTGGGAGTGCTAATCACTGGGTTGAAAAAAAATTGACAAAAAGCATGATCCGTGCTGAGGGATATTCATCCATTTGTTCACGCAAACTGAAATATTGGCTACTGAATGTATGAATATCGATGAGAGAAAACTACGCAGCATCGAATATTCATCGAATATCTCAATTGAACCCTCATCAAGCTGAGAATACAATTTATGAGAGCATGTGTAATAATTTTCCGAGATTGGTGCTCCATCATTGCAGACTTTGATACAATAACACCATCTATTGTTTGATTGAAATGAAAATGATATCTTCTGCCAAGAGACTAATATTTGATGATGTTCACGGTGCAAGAAGTATTATACTTACAATAATTACTTCAAGAAAGAGGAAATCATGACAATCAAATGCATCAAAGATATGGGAGCAGATTGTGCATGGGTCGTCACATACGCTCGATGCCATTGAATTTGCACGAATGCGAAGTGACGATTTACTCCAAGAGAACTCTTTAAGTGACGTCGTGATGAAAATAATATTCGTTGACCATTTTAACCCTGCATACACATACTGTTCAGTGAAAAGATACAGTGAATCTGAGTATTTGAAACTTGAAGGAAATCTACGTGACTTTCAAAATTTCTGGAAGAATGAAAAGAGTCTACGAGTCTAGAGTAAGCATTTGTGCATACCAAAGACTTGACTAACTTGACTAAAGGTGATACATGAATATTGAAGCGGGTTTTTCTGCTCTCGATAATGTCATTTGAAAATCTCTCACAAAAAGATGCTAATTTTCCGAAAAGAGGTGAGTGTTCAGGGTCTCATAAAAGCCACGAACTATTTGTAGTTCACCTCCCAAAACTCACGTAATACAATGAGAATTTCAACACGCGGTAGCATTGAAGTATTATTAATTCAAGATTTCTTCACGACGAGGAAATAGGGCGCGGTTCGAGCTGCAGACATAATCTGCTCCCACCATTTGAATTCTTAATCTCAATCGTCCAATTAGGTTAAGTCTGCAGAGCGCAAGCCTCCGCGAGCGATATACGCATACATTTTACATCTGGCTTCCTCTGTCTCTCTGTCCATCTGCTTTTCTCTTTCGCTCTCTTGCTCTCTATCTGTGTGTGCCTTTGGACGCCAAACAAGAGGATCCTCCAGCAGCTGTTTCTCATGCTCTTTGAGAATATGGCCCAGAAAATTTCACTTTATCCAGACTCTGCAGCTTGACAGTTTTATCCTCTTCTTTACTCTCGACGCTGACACACAGCTTTACAGACACATTGACTTGCCCCGGCCACATCGTCTCACTGCTGCCTCATTTTTCTCTATTATCGCTCTCTCCACGAGACACTTAGGCTTCTCAAATCTTAACGCGATATAAACGGAATTCGTGATTCTTGTTTCGCCTGCCT
>JAPYYZ010021601.1:0-13968 GCA_030522705.1 Eretmocerus eremicus
AAAATACATCACATCATCCTTTTATGTAGTAGAAAAGCCTTTCAGACCCCGCTTGGGGAAGAGAAATAAAACATGATTTTGTACCATTTCCGCGATTATGTAAGATGACGATGCATTTCCAATGCACTCAATATTTCACAGTTGTAGGTACGTATCGTAACTTTTCTAGACACGTGGTTTAGCGCCCGAGTTTCTCAGATTCTACTCACACTGATTCTTTTTCCTATCCTTTAGTTTTGAACTCTATCAAAAAATTCGCATAAATCCAAAATAAGCGAATCTGGACGAAACTAAAAGATTTGTATCCACGATCATATATTTTACGGCAAGAGCGATCCTTGGTTTCAGGTACTCTTGCTATCTGATCTTAAATAATATAATTGGTCACGGGCAAAGTGACTGAGATGAGCATCAACACTGTTGGTAAGCAATATCGATGCGCAAGGGAAATCTCGAAATTACTGATAGAATTTCACGATTGAGGATAAAATATTGAAGCTCAGAAAAAAATTTCCCTAGATTGTGTGAAAATTTTTGGGCTCGATAATAACGCGCGTCTGATCAATAACTTCAATATCGCGGCAGGTACGCTACTGCTCCTTTTAGCATCACAATGAGGAGATGCTCACGCCGCGGGGTGTTTGCGCTAATGATATAGTATTGCGAGAATGTAATCGTTGAGAAAAATTCGTAATCAGAGCTCCGACATGAGTCAATTAACTCTCGGTGATTCAACTGCCCGGATCCTCCCGCAGTATGAATAATGTATTATTTCGCGCGCTGCACGTGATTAAATCATTCTTCGGAACCAACAAAGCGTGCAGTGGCAGCTGCACGTGGGGTAACGCCTCTGATAACGAGTTGAACGAGAGCGCAATTGAGGTAATTCAGGAGCGAGGAATCAATTAAGAAAAATAAAAAGTGAATTCAAAAGCCGTGCGCTGCTACATGCAATCTTTTTGCCGATCCAAGGAATTCATTCACGTGAATTCGCAAGACCATGTTCGTGATTCGGTTTACAATGCACCCGGTGGCATTGGTCCAGAAGACAGCGAGGTCCATCACGTGGTGGTCTCGATCGATTCGCATTCGATGCTCGCAGTCATTTACGGTGTGATGAATGAATTAATTCACTCGGTGTTCGGAGTCGAACTAGTCTGAGCAACTTTCTTTTTTTTTTCGCTCGTCCAAAAAACTTGATTCAATGCGATCGCGTCACAGTGTTTATGAAGCCGGCCAGAGTAAATGAGCGACCAGTCCCAAACTCAAAATCTTTGTGTACGGTACGTCTAAACCGCGAGAAAATAATGATACATTGAAACTATCATACACTTCTTCCGGATCGTTCACAACTTTGTCAGAACTCGTCGCTGCACCGCAGACTCAATCCAAGTACGACACTGCATCTGGCATATCGATAGCACACCGCGCACTTGGCTCTAAGCAACGATATCACTGCAAGCTCTCGCAGAGCTTGCGGCTCGCCAGAGGCGTCGATTGTTTGCACCGCGGATCAAGCTTACCGCGCAGCTCATCTTCTCGCACCGGCAACGAGCTTCTCAGCCTCGAACTCCTACTCGGTCCTGAAATTGATTCAACTCGCGGCACCGATATCCTCGTGATCGCAGAAACTTGCAAAGCTCAAGCGCCGCTTTCATAGCATAACGAGGTGATGTTCAAGTGACGCGAACTCGTGATGTGTATACACAAACGAACGAGCCGAGCGACGCGCTTCGACTGGCGATAGTCGCGTGCTCGCCTCGCGCCTAGCTCTTGCTCATCCCTCTATTCACTTTGCTCTCCCACTCTGACGAGTTTTGCGCTCGCGCGCTAGGTATACTACACTAGGCCAACTTATGCGTCTCGTTCGTAATGTACGAACGGATGGACGCGAGATTCGTGAAGAGGCGCAGGATTGACAATTATCGCGTCACTCTTGCCGCGAGATAACGGACAAACAGGCGCTGCAAGGTTGAGTGCACCTGAAAAATTTTCTCAACGATTAGTGAGCATCGGCGGATGAAATTGCGTATACGTATACATAGTGCGGCAGTCGTATCGATGTGATTTTTGACCCGTTTGTCGCAACAGTGTTGCTTCGTCAATTTAGCAGTGCTGCAACTTATGCGAGGAATGCGAATGAGACAATCTTTTTCCACTTCGCTCACCAAAATTGGGACGAGACATTTTTTACTTATTCAGGTGGGGCAGATGAACGAATTTTTAAACTGTCAGGACAATAATTAATATTTTGAAATACGATTTGGAACCCTCGGAACATAAAAAGGGTTCGCAAGGGTATTTCAGGTTCGGGGAATTTGTCTCAAAATGAATTGCGCCCCGGGCGGGAATATTCTATTCCATGCTTTTTTGATATACTGTGCGTAAAAGTTGACTTTACGCACCGGCCATCGAATTTCTTTTCCGTACAGTAAATCGAAAAGTAGAATTAAATACTTTGTATCGAAAAATACTATTATGAACTAGAGAGGAAAAGCAAATGTAATAAACCCTGGGACTTACCGCTGGGTCCCGTAGTGAAATTATAAAATGTGTACTGTTTAAACACTCTGTTCACCAATTCATCAAGTGTACTTGATGAACTTGTAAGCCAACTTTTTCTTAGCACACGCAGTGTGCTGAGCGCGACTGGTCGCGTCAAGCAGTCTGGCTCGGTTGTCGGAGACCGGAAAGTGATTCATCGTAAAATATGAGCGAGCAATAATTTGACTGGAAGGATATGACAGCAAGAACGCGCTACTCTGAGCTAGCTCCCAGCAGTGCATTGTCGATTTGCAGTTGGAGGCGAGTTCCGTCGAGTGGGAATCGATTTCAGGTAAATGTCGACCAAGTAACATCGATTCCAATCGTCTGTTTACCCAAGAACGCTCACTTTGCCCTTGACAAGTCTTTTCTAAAACTAGGATGGCGGACCGACCCGATCGGATCGAATCGTGAACTATGGATTGCCGAGTATGGATTGCCGTACCGTGCTCGTCTGTTACTACTGGCGCTTCAGGAAAACCGTGCGCGTCACCACGAAACACCTCATATCTCAGGATGGAAATTTGGCTATAGTCGTATCTGATCTCGAGGCAGCAGGTGAAATGTGGAATCTTGGTACTTCTCACCTTGTGCTTCAAGATCAGTTACAGGAATCCCTTGACATTCGCGGTACTTGACATCCGTGGTTTCGTAGATTCGCGGATTGAGAATTGATAACCACTCTTGACATCCGCGAAAAGAAGACTTGAGGATTCGCGGTGAAGAACTTTGAATAATTTCGTCGAGCATTCACCATTTTTCCATCTCAAGAACGACTTATGGTTCGAACGAAAAACATTATACCAAAGTATACTCCGATGAAACTAGGAGAAATAATTAGAATAAAATGACAGAATTCGATGATGTAGCTCAAACGGAAAATGGGACTTGTTAAACCCTTGCAAGCTGGTAACTAAAGAAGGTACATGAGGGTTCAGAGATGTGGGTAAATTGAAGGGTCGTGTCGGTGTTGGCAAAAATTGGGTTGGTATGAAATCTGCAGAAGCATGACGAAGAATGGAACAGAAGAAGTCTAAGAACTGAAACTAAACTCGTTGATCAATTGCAAGAAACACTGGTAAAACACTTGCACCGGACACAATGGTGATAGGAAGCCTCCAGTTGAAACTAAACATCGCAGATTGGCCTCAAATCTCATAAAGGATTAAGAACATCGTGAAAACCAAGCCAAACAAACACTTTTGACAGACTACTTTCAAATATAACAGAGCAGATGATCAGATAAAATCAATCCTTGTTTTCGAATTCGGACTTTTCATAGCCTTCCAGAACAGAAACCCCCCTATGTTCATAAGACCAATGTATTCGCGGCACTCGTCGGAACGCATTGACCGCGAATGTCGAGGGATTCCTGTACAATCATAAAACCAAATTTCCATCTTTAATGTAAGAGGACGGCGATTGCGAATCTGAACAGCGGTCAGGCGCGAAATTATTCCATTACATTCAACCCAGCCGTGCAAAATGCATTTACTTCTCTCGGCTCGGCGTTGAAAAATTAACGCTCCCGCGCTATATGCCAATCCGTCTCTGCTGACCGAACAAGTGTTGCCAAAGAGTGGCAGCGACGACGCGCGACTCGTGGAAAATGCGACTGGGACACTACATCCAGCGACGCAAACGAATTATCCAAGCTGCGGTGGCAAACGTATTTAGGAGCTGAAAATAATTTGTCACGAGTCACTCGACGCGCAGATTATGCCTCCGTCGAGCTGGAAAATTAAAAAAATGCTCGAGCGCCGTTGCGAGCCATTGTCTAATGCCAATGGTAGAGTAATCGTGGCCCACATGCGGTGTACACCGAAAGATGATACAACGAGGTTGAGATAAGTGTGATACATTCTATAGGATGACGGAAGGTGTGGATTGAGGACACTTTCGATTATACACATGTGATTGAGATGGACGCGCACGAGTGTAAAATTGAAGAATGTATGTAGCAGAACTCGAGTGACTCTGCGCCGCATTGAAAGTGACATCATCGTAATGCGATTATCTATTTGACGGTTGTGCACTTCGCGCCCGTAGAAAGGAGTCATCGTGGTGAGTGTAAACGTCGAGACGTATAGAGCATTTACATGAGAGTATTCCTTTGCGGAGGATCGAGCATAGAATTTTGTTATCAAGCAACATTCCTTGCAGCTTTTTTCTCAAAATTTTCTTTCAAAAGACGACTCGTCTCCCTCAACCTCGGAGCGCAATGTCCTCTTCGACGCAATAGGATATAAAGCAAGATATCCCCGCTAAGCACTCCAACCCTTATCTACACGTGCTGATAGACGCTTTTTACGCTTACACCTCTTGCATTTATAATTCCATCAAGTAAGTGCGCAACGAAAGTCATCAATATTCATCAGCCTCTATATATCACACTCTGCGAGTCTCCGCGTCTCCTCACGAATAATAACGCGCGTGGAATCACAATAATAGCAAAGTTTGCGTGATGTAAGGTTTTGCAACTGGTGCACAAACATCAAAATAGACACATTCTCCGAGAAGCTCAGCTTCCTCTCGATGCTCGCAATGCAGAAATAGCCGAGCGCTTTCCTCTTGCTCTCACCGACGCTAAACTCCTACTCGAGCCGAGTGCAACTCGAGATCGTCGCGCTGCTCCTGGTAGGAAAGAGGACAGTTTCGCGAACAACTGCGACGAGGACGTTCGCCTGGGGAGGTAAAAATTCGCCGAGTGCCAATTGTTATAGCCTCACTCGAGGGGCAACGGTTATAGCTATGCGCCAGCGGCGCGTGGCAAAGTTTCGTCTCGAAGCCTGGGACAATGGATGCAACCCTGCAAGCTCGAAACGCTTGGGTGCATCTCTAAGTACTTGGTAGTGCTTGTTGAGGGGAAAATGAGCGTTAGGACACGGTGATTGCGGAGTGGCGCCCCAACGATGGGATATACTTGCACTTTTCGCTCTGGAGTACGCAAACGAGTTCAGAGCCGTGATACGAGTATGTAGGAGCTGATGCACGATGTGGCGTGTAAGGGAATCGCGAGCTGAATAAATATGCGTCAATTAAACGCTCGCTGCTCTCTTTCTATCCTCGCCTTGGCGCATGACCTCCGCCTTATACTCAGACCACTGCGATGTACACTCGCATACACACCTGTATAGCCTCGTTTTATTTTCGAGTGCACTCTCGGGTGCAAGTATGACTATCGTGGCGCTCGCTTTTCTCTGACGTCTGCGGGCCGTTATCCTGCGGACAGATGCACCGGCCGATATATGCGGGCACGCGATTAAGAAACTACTGCACCCGCGAGTGTTACTACAGCGTCGACGCGCTGATGGGTGGATGTAAGTGAGTTTATGTATAGTATGCGGCGTTGAGGTTTTTCAGGTCGTTGAACCGCGACGATGTGAAATTGCGAGGTTTGAGTCGGGGTTAGTATTTTTTTTTTTTTTTTTTTGAGGAGTTGGATGTAGGTGACGGCAAAATTTGTAATTATTTTGAAAATTTTTTAAGGCAGTTGTGAGCTCAAGCTTGGTAGCTCTCAGCAACATCTAGGCGCTTTCGTTTCTGTTGGAAAAAAGCGAAATATGATGAAAGTATTCTTGAGTAGGTATAGCTGACGCAGCGATGATATATTGAGAATTTTGAGTGTAGTCATATGGAACAATTTTAGGGGGGTGTTGCGTATTTTGACAAACAAATTTTGGAATCGATGGAATCGTCTCAATTGCGCCTGTGTTCGGAATCAAGCTTGAAATCAGCACCAATGAAATTTCTCCTTGAAAATGGTGAAAAGATATGTCTTGCGAGAAATTTCGTGTGTATATTCATCTGCTGCACAAATGTTGTAACTCTCACAGTAAAGAAAAATGTCAAGCTCTGTGAATAAAACAATCAACGATAATTCAAAGCTCGCAGAACCACTAATGGTCAGTTAAGGTAGTTGAGTAATACTGTCGATACTGCGCTAGTCAGAACAGTGGCGTTTTTCAAACTTTCACCAATTCAGTTGCAACTCTACCAATAGCTTACTTTAGGTCTCTTCCTTCCTCATATAAATATTTGTAGGCCTGCGATTCATACAGCCAGAGATATTCATCCAAAAAGATTAATACTCTTGTCTTATTTGTGACTTATTCGTGACTTCGCGTGAGATTTCGACATACATCGTCTCCCAGTTGAACTGGAAGCCAACCAGACTCCATGAAAAAACTTGTGTATCTTCATAGAACTGTGATCAAAGTGAGAGTGAAGTTTGATCAAAATCTCCCAGGTCAAACATTCTGAAATCCTGAAAATAAGTGTTTTACCATCAGAACACGTGTTAAAATTTCGAAAACGGAGAGGCTCGTAACTTAATACTGGCTATAAATCAATTTTCATCTAAATCTCTGAGGTCAGCCAACTTACGACAGTACTACCTTAAGATCAACGGTATATTGGTGTATTGTGCATCCATTCAAATCGACAGGGTAGAAATTCAAAATGCTCAAGGTCGAGTTCCAGAATAAACAAGAAAAATGCTATATTGAAACTCGTCCATTATGTTAGGCAACCGCGTTTTATTCAATTAGTCTACACTGGTCAATTTGAAAAGGTGTGAAGAGTTTCATTCTCCTGGTTTTATTCATAAATATGAGAACCTAGTCGAGTACTTCAAATTGGACTTCACTATATCGAATCTCAACCGTTATATCAATTGTTGCAACCCGCGAATGGCTTACCGAGTTTGAGACCTACTGGAAAGGATGAGCCTCGAGCATCTTACCCTTTTTAAGCTGAGGCACGTAATCCCATCAGCGAAGATAATCCAGCGCAAAGCCCGTTTCCATCGAGTTGATAACAGTCACGAGCAATCGGAGTCAAGCTCTTGTAAGATGAGCGACGTGTCCCTCTTACCGACCATAGGTATAATAATAAATATGATATTCAAGCCACGGGTAAGTGTCACGTGAGACGCGATCCGAGTGCGTGATCGATCCGTTTGAATCCTTGCGTTATCGGTATATACAGCCATTAGAGCTGACAAGCCGCAATCAATCTTTCTCTCTCCGCCAGAAATTTTCCGTTACGATGATGAATCGTTTTTGAATATTTTCCGTCACGAAGAAAAACTTTTCTTGACTATTGCAGAGCAATTGAAACTTTGTTTTGATATTTCCAAGCGTGAGGAATTGAAGGTGCTCCAATTATACCAACCCAACCCTGATGACAATAGATGAGGGTATTATCAGCTTCACTGCCAATGATAATTTTAAATGGAATCTGAGAAACATGCGATGATCGCTTATCAATGATAAATTATAAAAATAAGGTTTTCAAAAAGTCTGCTCAATTGGCACCTCTATCTTTGAAATGCCGCAGCCAAAAACATCAAAATCGTTGATGAATATCAATGAAGTGACAATCTGCACGTATTAGAAATTATAGCCTGCAGTAAGTTTGTCGATTAGAATTTTTAAAAGAGAGGGAGAGTGAGAAAAATGTTTCAGCGTTCCAAGTGTGTAGAAATCAGACAATAAAAATTCACCGCCCGCTTCGAAAAGCTTAGTATATATCGGAGAATCACAGATTTCCCAGGTCAAGAAATTTTTTCCTGAACCGAGAAAATTTTAAGGTAATATAAAGATACTGGAACTGGACATCACCCCGCTCTTAATTTCGAGCATTTCGCGGTAGCGTCGCAAGCTCAACTTGAGCGCCTCAAAAAAACTATGCGAATAGCTAGCTATGCAAGAGAGAGCTACGACTGCGTGAATAGTGTTCTCTTCGTCCTCGTCGACGTTTGATATCGAAACAGAAGGCGGAAACGTGTCGCGTTTGCTCAGTACACACGGCATAAACTAGCGGCTGCCCATATAGTCAAGACCATACCAACGTGCACCGTTTGCGTAGACTCTGCCGAGCTTTGGCGTCCGCTCACTTGGGAAATGGGGCGAGTTGCCTGCCATGCCACACTATAGGCAAGCCGGGCAGCTGTCGGTCTTTCGCGGATCGAGAGCTCGGCCAAACGAGAGCAAACGCCACTGGAGATGCGTCCGAGAGCTAAAACCGGGCGCTACGAGTACCGCGCACACGTGAGTCGAAAAAGAAGAAGAGCTCGTGTGCTCGCGTGATTCCAAGCTTTCGTCACTTCGTGCATCAAGAGCAACGAGACACTGCGTCACGTGCATATAGAGCTTGCACTCGATACAGTACGAGTATTTTGGCTGTCGTGCAAGATGAGAAGGGCAAAGCGCCGAAGGGAAGATCGTTCGCACGCGCTCCAATGTAGAGAATATACGGTGCGCAGTTGCTGGAAGTGATAGCGCGGAGATGCAAAGTCGAGAGTGTATCGCGTGTGTTTCGCGAGTCACCGCGGATGGCAAATTCGCGAATCGTGCCTAGCGCCCGCGACGCGACGCGTGCATTATTCATGAGCGTGGATCGGCTCGATCGTAGCGATATATTGCATACAGTCGCGAATTCCTCGACAGATGCAAGACTCCGGAGCTTGCGACTGTCCAAACGCGATATCGCAAGCTTCGAGAGCTTATATGGTTGACTCCGTTCTGAGTCTGGCCGTTTGAGTTGGGGTTTGTGACGCGTTCGAGTCGTGGATTGACGGATTGGATTGTTATAGTAGAGCGAGTCTCTTTCACTTTATGATTGCTCGGACAACGAGTTGACTCTGTATCTGCGAGCTTTATTAACGTTTAGTACAGAGATACTAGTTTCCCTCGAAATCCATTCTTACTCGTGGAAAAGATGAGCGTAAGCTCGCTCACCCTGATTGTCAAATTGGAGAACGCGGCAAGTGCCGACATTAAAAAAAAAAGTACATTCGCTCAAGCACGGTAGAATCTTTGTAAACAAATACTCATACGAAAAAGCTCGAGTTAAACTTCGCGAACCATTCTATATGCTCTGAGAATTGAAATCTCTTGATGAATAATGAATGAGAGGGATGTAGAGTTAATGCGTGGATGTACGCCGAGTTGGGTGATCGAGAACAATCGAATATTTGAGTGAATCATTTATAACTAAATATGTACCATATGAAATGGAGTTAGAATATGCCAGCCTGCTCTATGCACATTAGCGAGCGGCAAACTATTTAGGGAATATTCGCGAGATGATTAAGAGCGCGATGAGAGCCGAGTCGAAGATTAGCGCGCTGAAATTGACTTTTTCAGATTTTCACATGTGATGCAGTCTAATTAGAGCCAAGCCGCAGAGCTGAAGTTAGTTCATCAAAGTCGGAGCCAAACTACTCAGAAGCAGGAAATATGCGGCCTCGAGAGGTCTATTTACCGGTATTGTAGTTAATAAAACAAGAAAAAAAGGGGGTAGCTGTAATTTCACAAGCAGGCGCGGATGAAGGAAAAATGAAAAAGTTGGTCGTACGTCTCATCCAAACTTACTGATTAGTCTCCAGACTTGATATCAACAAAATAGTCAAGAATCTAGGTATGGAACTTCAACCTTGATTGATTCAATTAATGATTTCCAAGGAAACAGAAAAACATGGGATCATTGAGGTCTTATGTCTTCTTCTTTAACCATCTTACTTTGCGTGATCGACTAATAAAACTACTTATAGACCAGATTTACGAGACTAATCTGAGCTCTGCAGTATGTATCTATACATCAATTTAGTTACCGCTCTTTCATACCCCCCATCGATCGCTTTGCTTTTTATTGCGAGATTAATCGCTCGGCACTTGAAGCTATAGGTACAAGAGGTAATGCGTGCGTGAGACCGGGAAAACGTTTTTCCTCCGCAGGGAGAAACGATTACGCCGATATTGCAGGTACTATTTGCATCTTGAGTAGAAAATTTCCTTGATTTTCCTCGTAAAAAGCTCGTTTCTATACATTTAAGCCTGAATTTGTTTTAATCTTTTTGGAATACGCGCGTATACTGCGAAGATTCTTCTTGATGATACACATTCAGCCAGCGTGATGATTTGAGGTAATCGGCGCTGAAAATTTCGCTCTGGAATCGAACGGTAAATGCAACGTGGAGGGAATTCTACGTAAAACAAAAGTATACCCCAGCTCAGTAATCAAGGAAACGATCGATTCCTCTCACGCGATCAGGAAGTCGAGAATGACGGATGAAACATTCCTCGACAAATTCATTTCTCAGATTCCCTATTATTATTACACATCAAGACAGTTGCAAATCATAAATGGGTCACGTAAAACGTACTCCATCATCGTCGGTTACTTTGAGTTTCAAATTCGTAATGCTTCACGATTGTTTGATACAATACGGGCCAACTAATTTGTGAGTGCACAAGATTGAATGCCGCTACTCGACCAAACTGGTCCGTGCGCAGTCATCCATTTCCATTTCCAGTGTTTACATACTCTCAGAACTTTCAACTTTCCGTGCCAGAGCCGAAGCAACGGATCTCATTCCATAATGGTCGAGTTTATAACGATATTGACTCAAAAAGTTGACTTCAACTCAAGATTGAAAAGCTCAACAAAAAATCCTTAAATACGTTTCATGATACTTGCGTATAATACTCTCAGCTACCCCCTCGTTTTGACGATCAATTAGCCACAAATCACAATACGAGATCAAAATTTTTTTATCGTCACCACCACCAATTTCCCCATTCCTCTAAAAACGTTAGGACACCGTATACACCGAAAACTCATCAAATCGTAGAGATTGCCGTAAAAACACCTCCACTCACTCTTTTCAATCCGAGCTTGCGAGCTTGCATCAGAGAGAGAGACTGAAAAATCCACACTCTCTTCAATCAAGGCCACGCACCGTGGAAAACGAATGCAGCTCCGAGCGAGCCGTCTGCGTCAATGTGGAGCACGAGCATTATATATACCGCAGCACTGCATCAGCCGTGGCTCTCTATGCTTCATAGAAGGGTTCGGAAGCAGCACGCGATGAAAAAGCTCGCGCTTCGAGAGCTTGCGGCCCTTTATCTTGCCCTTCGCGGCGCAGCTCGTGCCGCAGCGAAAAGCTCCAGGTATGTGTAAGTGTATATCCACGCTGATGACGATCTGCACTCCCCGAGAGAGGTGAGGACGCCCGGAAGGACGGGGGCAGATGATGCAGATTAAAGAGCAGCCGGAGACACAGTACGTGGACATCCGCATTGTTTCTGCCCGCTCCAGCCGACTCAGCTAACCTACATTCTCCTCTTAGCATCGCTTGCCCTCTCCTCGGCTCTATCGTATATGCGCGTATATCGGAGTATATACATCTGAGAGTGTGCATATATCGGTATATATCGCCGTGTGGAGTGGTCGCGTGATAGAAGCGTCGCACGCGAAGCTCGCGCAAAAATAAAGCGCTCCGTCTCTCTTTTCAACCCCTTGGCTATTTCGCATTTGGTATATCGCACCGTCTCTCTCGCGCCCGTATCGTGCCTTGGCTTCCCCCTTTTTTTTATTGTACTCGTCGCGTGCAGCTCTAGGCCTTTTCTTCCTCGCGAGCTCGAGGCAAAGCTCATCTTTTTCTTTCTTTTGCTCCGAATCTCTGCGGAGTATGAAGCGGACGGGGCTCGCTCCGTGCCACTTGGACAATTTCATAGCGCTTCCGGGCAATGGAGACTTGCGCTACCCGCAAGCTGTGCGCTATTATACGCGGACTCTAATGAGTTTCCGCGATTCGAATTTTTCTCCGCAGAGTATTGCAGAGTCGCGCATCGGAGATTCATCTCGAGCTCGCGATGGTATCGTGGTATATACGGAGATCTTTGAGCGCGGGTGGATTTTATGCGTCAAAAGGACTTTTGAAGCCGCGCTCAAGGTATACGAGATTGAATGCTCTTGCGGGGATTGGATTTTAAAGAATCTGAAAGCTCGAGAATGCGAGCTATGCCGCGAGCTTTTATTTTATACGGTAGTTGGGGGGAAATATGTAGAGCTTGCGAGCAATTTTGAATCGGCTATGCGACGAGGGCTCATTTTCGTAATACGTCGGTTATTAAAGTTTAATCAGGGCTGATTCGATGGAAAAGATTTAAAACTCAACTTCAGGGTGCTCTTGATAATTATATTTTCGAGTGGGCGATGGAGAATCAGATCTAATATTTATAAACAGGGGGAATTCCTCGAAGTCAATGAATTCTATGTCGTCAACCAATCAATTTCAATTCCATTCCCAATTTTCGATTCGATCGGTCGTATATGAATACACGCATTTCATTTCGCATGTCATTCGAGGTCAATTCAATCCATATAAAAAGACGACATCGAGTTTCTATTTTAGGAAAAGCTCTACTTCACACGCACGAATCCCGTTGATTTTTTATTACTGATATGAAAATGTGCACAGTTTGCTTGCTGATTTATGAAGGATGAGGAATCGCGTTTTAAAAGGTCAAATCATAACAAAATTTGCTCCCAAAGGATAGAGAACTTTTCGAAACATTTTTATAACCAGTGAAGGTTTCGATAAATCTCCTTTCTTATCCCTATTTTTCACTCTCAACTCGTTGCCTTTTCACGGCAGTTCGCGTACCCCGCGCTCGACTCTCATCTCACTAGTTGGCGCGAGAGTTGGCGTGTGCAGTACAGCGCTGTTTCTCTGCACGCCTACCCGTCTATTTCTTGTGCTCGGCAATGAATAGTTTGCCCGTTTCTTCTCTCCGCGAGTTTCTCTGATTATCTTTTTGAGTTTCCTCATTCCATCCTCGCTCTATGGCGAGTTCATCCTCTCGACTACGTTCCCATGCTATTTCATCATGCGCCTGACACCGGACCGCTACCTCGTCATAAGCGACTTTGACACTGACTGATATAGCGGAACTGGATCGGGAACATCTCCCTTTGAATCTCCCTACGTCCAATGCTCAAATCTACGATCTGTATTCAGACCTCCAGCCGAGGCGATCTATAATGACGATCTCGGTGCGCTCGTCATTATAGAAATCAAAAGAAAAATCAGTTCACGTAGAAACTTCTTTTTGGTGGTCGATCTTGGAGGACAACGGGGAAGTGGATGGAGTCACTTCGAGTTTGGCAAAAAGCTCTGTATTTTTGCTACCTTTTGCCGACTGGATGTGTCGAGGCACATGGGATCTTCACAATTCAAAAAGGAAGAGCAAATGTTTAAAGTACAGAATAGATAGGATTGAACGATTTTGTCACGATTGAGAAATTAATATACATTCTTACATTCTTACTTAGAACACACAGATTGTATTATATCATAATAATCGTGTCTCAAACATATTGACGAAGGGTCGGGCTCATCATTGCCCACTCTTGATTTCTTATTATACTATAATGTAATCTGTGTATTTTAGGTAAGGATGTATTGATTTCTCAATCGTGACAAAATCGCTTAAGGCGATGCGGGAGCCGTGTACGTGGAATTTCATTCCCAATTTTCTCGAAAACCGTATCGATTTGGGCGAAAAGAAGAGCCGACGAATACTTGTTATTGTCTAACTTGTATTCGTCAGCTCTTCATTTGGCCCAAATCGA
>JAPYYZ010021605.1:0-11174 GCA_030522705.1 Eretmocerus eremicus
TTTCACTAGGCCCACTCTAACTTTGCCATTTTCAGAGAAGTCAGCATCGCAATTAATAGCACCCGGTCTGGTCGACACTTTGTGATTATTGATTTGCTTCAAAGATCAAGATGATCTATCCTCTAAAAATATCTTTTTTTATTTTACTTTATCCAGCTATGATCGACAGCCTGAGCGGTGCGATAAGTGGCTCGAAAAAAACAATAAAGTCATTTCCTAAATATGATTTCATCAATCAAACGATAGAGTCCCAATATCGATGAGATCTATCTTATCGATATGAGTTGAATGAAAATAAATTTCATACCCCCACTCTGTCATGAAATGTTCTCTAATTTCTGTGGTCATCGCCGTGCGCGTCGAGCACCAGATCCGAACTCCTGAAAAATACGTTCTACGCACTTGGGTATTCAAAACTCAATGAAAATTGACAGCCTTGATGTGATTTCTTCCTCAAATTTAATACGCAACTGCATATTCATGGGCTCACAACGAGTTACTCAAATTATTCGGCCTTCCATCTATAGGTGCGTCCAGATAAATAATCCAAAATGACACGAAACGAAGCCATTCGCAGGCAGCGGAACGAACTCACGTCATCCCTCTACACTGCTCTCTCCTCTCAAGGTGAAAAGTCCGGATAAGTTGCGCGAAGGGAGGTCGTCATTTTTCTGTGTGCGATTGACTTTTTATTTCGCATCGTTTCGGGTTACGTGAACGCACCCTATCAGATCATATCTCAATCAAGACATCATCATTTGGCATGGCCATGCGGTAATAGACACGTAAATTTTCATAAATTTTCATTACTGGATTCACAGTGAGTCCCCTTTCAGAAGTGATACATATTGAAGAAAGAATCAATGCTGGAATAAAAACTAGTCTCGATCTAATCAGTACAACAAGGTTACTATGGTCAGACTTTTAAATTCCGTCTCCAAAATCGATGATATTTCGAAAAAATTGTTAAGAATCAGGTCTCACTTTTGATTTTGTACGTGATCTTGACAATCAGATGATGTTGGCACATTTATATAGTCCGCATCTTATTCAGATAGTCCATAAAAATCTCGGGATATGAGGACTCACAAATAATTATCCGTAACTCCGTGCGTAAATCTCTACCAGGTCACTGAGGATACAACTAATTCTGGATCTTGATCGACCCCTGATTTGACTCTGTCGAAGGCTGAATTCACTTTTGTATGGTCACCTTTTTATCCAAAGACCTGAATAATCTCGACCAGATGTCAACATAACAGTTTTCGAAATTATATCTTTCGGTATTTAGAAGAAAATCCTCCGTGGTAATAATTTCCAGAGGAGATAAAACAGTATCCCTCTCAATCAATAAGCACCCTGATACTGGGAGCAGTCGGGTTTATCAAACGGCGATACGCGAATCTCAGTCGGTAAGAGAATCTCTACCGTTTGTTGGTTGCCGCTCAAGGTAGCTACAGCGCACGAGGGCGAGTTCTGCTTCCCTCGAGGGTGAGGTGAGTAGAACTCGCTTTCCCTATCCTCTTAGTTGAACCTCTATTTTGATAGAGGGAGCTAATATGCTGATTGATAGATCGAGAGTAACAACAATTAATAGGACTCAGAGATACAAATTTAGTTTATTTACAAAAAGAACTTTGAAAACTACTCCATATGGTATGGATACCCCACAGATTTTTCTTGATCTCAAATATGCACTGCTTCTCACTATATGAATCAGTAATATAGTTTTGAGAATCCTATCATCTGTTAATCTCTCCTTCGGAATATTTTTTCGAAATTCACACGTCTGCACTCTAATAATATCGCAATAGCTTCCTGAGGCGGGATTGAGGCTTCAGTATACTATATAGGCAACGTGACCCATTTTAGCAGTACATTCCATCAATACTGATCCCGATTGATAAGTCATCCAATCCAAGCAGAGTACGGGCACCTGAATCGAAAATCCTTATGCAAATCCGAGTGATGTTAAATTATTAAATACGTCAAACTGAAATTTCAGCATATCTCACGATGAATAGAAAGTTAAAATTAGCCACTCGCGAAGATCACCGCTCCAATATGTATCGAGATTGAATGTGAGTATCATTGCAATATGACGTTAATTGGCAAATATTTTCAGCGGTAATACACAATGAATTCGGCCATCCAACGCCTATTCCTTCCTTGCAATACGCGTTTGACATTCAATCCTAATAGCCATCTTATCCCAGTCTCTATAATTGTGTACGTCTCCTGGTTGTGGAAGAATGTCACAAAACTTAATATGTTCATGTTCAAAGTCGATTTATGAATCCATTATTGGCTTAGACAGTCGTTACGTTAATCCGATTATTTTGCAAAAAATGGTAATGGATAATATTGTCTACGAGAAATTTTGGAAAATCTAAGATGATATTGAGTCTTTACCAGTCGCGCCCTTTTGCTTCATGCGGCTTAATAGGTACAGAGGCTCCAACCGACAATTTCAATTACGGATGACTGAGCCTACCCCCACAAGAGCTCTTCTACTGTTAATTTTCAAAGGATCGACTTTGAAGTGGCCAAGAGGATTCAAAAATTTTGAGAGTTGATACTTTGAGGCTTTGGGCAGCACTTACACAATCTTCGATCCCTCTGTACCTTATACATCTCCACAAATGCGACATGGTCTGTGGTGGGAAAAGAGAGAAGTCGATGAGAGGACCTTGAGTCACAGGAAGAAAAAGGGAGTCCAACACGACAAACTAGCAAGTCTCTTCAATTCTGCGTAAGCACAGAGTACCATACTTTCGGAAATTCTGACAGCATCATGTTCAATATCAGTGATGCGCATAAATTCTCCAAGAGGATGGAAAATCTACTCTCATGAATTTCTAAAGCGGTCAACAAATTTGATCAAAGGATATAGAATGATCGTAAGTTAGAGCCTCCCATCATCCCGGAGCTATCTCCGATTTTATGCAAATGAGAATGGAGCTGAACTAACGAGTATCAAAATATGAGTAACTTCAAGCGTAGAGCTATGAGCCTTGTGATGAGATGAGTCCAGGCCGAGCTCGCAATTTTCCTCTCCATGGCGCATCACATTATAGCCGGGCGGAAAAACGAAGAATCATGAGCTTGCTCGGTCTCTCAAACAATGTTATGTGCGTACAGCTTGCTGATGGAGCAAGAGAGAGAGAAACAGTGGATGGGTTGATGCGTTGGGTAGAAAAAGCGATGGAAGGGTAGAGAGAATGAGGGGAGAGACAGAGAGCCATGTGAACCGCTTGCGGGAACGGCGGTGGGCTCGCATCCCCGGCATAATCAATGGGTTCGCATAATAGTAATTACCTGACGCTTGCCAAACACTTGCGGACCATAAATTCACCAGCTGCAGATTGCAGCCACAGCCTCAACAATGGCTCGTTCGTAAACAGTGCATTTGAGAATTCATTGTACTGATTATTCGTTTGTCAGCTTTAAAATTAGGAGCTTTGCCTGGGAGTCCTTTTGCACTTTCATACTCAGTGATGGACCTAGTTTCAGTTGATGATTGATGTGAGCGAGAAATAAAAGTATAAAAATTTCGGTAGCAGGCTAGAGGCGTACTTGAACCATTCAATGTATTTTCAGTTTCCTAGTTGAAATCAGAGGTCAAACTTGGGAATAGGAAATTGTAAGAAATAGCCAGACGTTCTTTGTTTTGGAAAATAACAAAAGAAAACATGAATTTCCATGAAACTACGGCAAGAGCGGAATTTCCTCAGAGGTTATAGCTATATCTACTGACAATTGAGCCATTCTTCGGACAATTGTCTCGACAATGCTCAGACAACCCGAATTCACCCGTAGCCTGAATTCCGGTGGCAGCACATGCACAATTTGCATTGCGGAACAGAAAATCTCAGACTATTATTCCAAGCCGTTTGAACGGCTGATAGTTCTGCAGAGTCTCCTCTTGCTCTCATTACGCGCGTACGAAGAGAAGAACAGCTGCGGCGATACATCGAGCAGAAGATAGGAAAGAAAGTTCTCTCAGCTCTGTTGCCGATGAGAATTTTCATATTTTATTTTTAATAAGATGAATTGTTTACTGATACATGTCTCATTTCCAGTTAAATTTAGCTCAATAGCATCTGCTTGTATTATTCTAAGTCATTACTTATTCATCTGATTGCACTTCAAAGATAATAATTTTTCACCTACGCAAGCTCCTTCAATGAGATAACGGCGTGATTCAAAACAGAGAAAACAAAAGTGTACAAGCCGGAGTGAAAGTTGATGGGGTATACTGCTGTAATCTTATGGTCTCATATAAAATAATACGATGACTGCAAGCTGATTCTGTAACTCGCATCAACTCTCTTACAAGGAATATCATCCTGCAAATTGGTTCAAAGCACAGGTCAGAGATCAGAGACTGAGTAAGTTTCTGAGCCCATTCTACTTGTATCAAACTACCGGTTCTGACAGGAAACTGTAAATTTACCATAACTAAAGGAACCAACCATGAAATAAACTGATTCCACCACAGAAATCAAACAGGGAATCGCAGATAACGATTTTTGGATTTCACAAAAGCAAAAATGGTTTTGAATCGATCCAAATAATTTTATTCTGCATTTTTCAACATAAGAAACTTGAGAGATATACGGAGCTGTAACGGCACACATGGTATATCTTGATCTTTAGTATCACAAAATTGGGTGCATTCGCTAAGTTGAGCCTAATCGCCTCAATTGTGGCTATATCTGATGATGGAAAGCCTATAGGACTAAACCGTCATGAGTGTCGCACGAGAACAAGAATTGCAAACGCTCAAAACTATCGCATTGATCAACTTATGAAATTCCTCTTGCACACTGATGAATCAGCACATTGGAAGAAATCAATGAACGGCACAGTTATGCTACGATGGTCCGAGATGATTATCAGATCGACAAACTGAATTCCAACCAACTTTTGTGAGCCCCAGGTTTCCATAGGTGAGAAGCGCAGCTCGAAAACTCCAGTGGCACCATTGAATTTGTCCATCAAACGAAATAAGCGAGCTCAAATGTCTGTTTGCCGGCGGATCGCAGCGCGAAATTCGCATTCGCGAGCGGCGCTTAGCCTTCCAGTCACGATATCCTCGCGGCAACGTTGTCTTCTCAAGAGCGTCGTCACGTATATTCATAACGAAGCTCGAGGAGAGAGAGAGAGAGAGAGAGAGAGAGAGAGAGAGAGAGAGAGAGAGAGAGAGAGAATGCGCCGCAAAGGGCGAAACTGTTGCCTCGGCATCGCGATCAGAAGCGTTATCTCGCGCGTTTCCGACGTCGAGGGAAAGTTGGCTGAAGAGCGACGCAAGCCCGCCCGCACATCCTGCGGCTGCATAGCGCAACGCAGCCGGCACACGACGACGGCCCGCTTCACCGACATAATAACGCGCAACATTCCGCAAAATTAACAGACCACGTGCCCGTGCCACCGCATCGCCATACCAGCCGAGAGCGCAAGCCCGTCGTTATGTGCTCCTCGAGCCTCGTGGAATAAAGTGCCCAACAACTTTGCCTCGTTCGCCCGAGCCCGAGCCCGCGTTGTACGAGCTTCCACCCTGTTTTACTCTCAATTCTATTGCGCGGCTCCTGTCTAATTTGAATTTTTGAAATTTCACGGCTGCTTACCGATGATGTGCGTTCCGAGATTCTTAAAATTTCACCCGCTAGTTAATTACTCCGAACTGACATTCTCGTTCTAGCGCACTCGTATCGATTTTCAAACTCTATAAATTTATTCGCAGGACTGAGCGCTCAATCCACCCGAATGCAGTGAATTCATCGTACGAAGAGCCTCTTGGTGCTTGTATTTGATTGAGGCCCGAACTGAACCTAGTTCTACCCGCTGTTCGGTCGAAAAAGTGAACGGAGCCGAAATCCGAGTTTGGATGAAGATTTTCGGTCAAAAAGGCAGCCAATCATGAAAATTTTGATAAGCCGCAGGGATCATTTCGATGGTCGAATAATGTTTTACGGATTTCTCGGGGACCACTCGTAAAAAGTTAATCATGCCCTAGATATCACTCCTGCCACTGTTTAGAACACCGTACATAAGCATTCTCCTCGAAATTTTTATTATTGGTTACTTTATATGAGCGTAAACTCTCCTCAAAACTCGGATTTCGGCAATATTCACTCGTTTGAACTAACAACGGATGGAACTGACAATAAGTATAGTTCGGGTCTCGATTCACTAGAGATGCCAGGGCCCCATCGCACGACGAAGTCACTCGACGGAATTTAGAGAGTAATAGAGCATCGTCAAGTCGTTTTCTTGAATTTTCATTTTAGTTGAAGAGTTCTTTATGAACAATTCAGACATCACGAATGGGCAACTAAGACTGTAGGCCGGAGAAAGTCATCGGATGGAATTTTATTCATTGTCTCCAGTCAGGGATTGTGAGCGAGCCGAAGAACGAGTCGAAAAGAATGTGGATGATAAGTATCAATAATCACTAAAGTGCGATTTTCACTTAGGTTTCGTGATTGGGAATAGGAAGATACTTACACGCCTAAATGGAAAACCGGATTGCAGCCGCGAATCTTCGAAAGCTTCTCTTCATTGTCTAGAGAAGGCTAAGAAACGATTGTACTACGCTACTGGAAGGATTTACTGTAACACACAATCAGCCCTACTCATAGCAGACGCTCTCGGTCGCATAAGAATTTCCCGCTATTAGGATATGCATGTGCAATGAAGAAATGAAACCGGTTGGCAAAAATCTGTGAAGAAATGTCTTTTCTAAAAATTGTAGAATCAAGCAATTGCTATGCATACGTCTCACCAAGGACCACTTCTCACATTTAGAATCAATTGATACTATGTGTATCATATTCAATTATCCAACTTTTCCAGCCCATTTTTCGTTTTCTTTTCAAACTATGGAATTCTCATCACTCCTGTATCTTGATTCAAATTCTCCTGGATCATTCTAGTCATTGGAGGCTATTCTCATTCCATCCATCCCAATTATTTATCCTATCTTTCAGTAATTCCGTCATCACTCAGCTCACCTGAGATGCTCCCCTAAACTCGAGCACGAATAGAAGTATCTCAAAGATGATTTCCCTCGCCCTTATCATCACAAACCAAACTCGGAAACGATGAGTCGATCGCTTCCACTACCAAATATAATTTAATCTGCATCGCGCCACACGATATCCAATCGAACGATAAGATTTTCCATACTCGATTCGCGGCTGTATCTCAGCGTATCGCTCAAGCTCAAGTCACAGTGGATGGAGGAAAATCTCTCGGCACGAAAGTCTCCTTGCATCCCTCGTCGCCCGCAAATCTCATCCATCCGGCCCGGCCGAATCCCCGTGGGGGGCGAGCTTGCCTCCTTGTCCCTCCGTTTCTCGTCCGCACCTCTCGGACATCGTTTAGTCCACGCGTATTTGCTCGATGCGCGCGCTACAGAGCGAATCGAAGCGAAACAGAGAGAAAGCGAAACGAAACTCGCGGGTTGGTGTACAGAGAGACAGACTCGATCTCGCCAGGGAAATCTCAGATCGGGAGCTGTTTACCTGGCACTCGGAAATTCCCCGTTGGCGCTCGATGATAAGATTTCTAGATCACACATGGCAGAGGCAGTGCACCGTCCCCCCTGCCCCCCTCTCATCACTATTTGTACACATAGTGTTGCCAGGATGCGTTAAACATTCCCGGCTTCCGAGCGAAGTTATCCTGGCGCGCGCGCATCCTCGGACGCGAGCCATGACTCGCTCGCCTCTGCAAATTCAACGCACATTAACATGTACATGTATGCTGCTGTGTTTGTTCGAGTCTGTAAACAAAGCTCCGGACATGAGCACACTCTGCTCTGGTGGGCAGCTCCTGAACTCGGTTCCGAGACCTTTTAGAGACGAGTAAGGTTTTCGAGAGAGAAATTCCATCCTCGACTGCGTGGGGGCTTTCCTTCATTCTGACATTCTTATCATTTCTACATGAATCGTCAAAAATGCTACAGCTTCGAGCATGAAGAATCCGTACAGCACTCATACATTCTCAAATTGCATCGAAAAATTGAGTTGTTGTAAACTACTTCTATCTCGGACGCCTCTGTTTTTCCCAAACTGACCGGCATCACTATGCATCCGTATTTGAGGATGTCCACGCCAGATTTGAATATTTTCTGCACGACATTTTTTTTTCGCCTCGCAAAGTTTTTTAATCGGTTAGATATATTGAAACATGATTTTAGCAATTTTTATTGGACCGATTACAATGGCTCTCAGGCTTCTCCAATATGATATCGTCTCTCACTTCTCTTATATCAGAGACTTACAAGAGAAACAGCTAGGAAACTCAAATATCTAGTGATATCGATTGTGCAATCGGGTACCCACGTACCTAAGGCAATTTTAATCACAACAATGGCCATGGTGGAGGTGAGTAACTCCAGGTTCCTATCGTACTTTCTCCACTCATCTGATTTATTATCTACAAGAGAGCTTGGAAAATTGATTGCGATCCTCTATTAGCATAATTAACTAAAAATTTGTGGTCGACCGAGTACCCGTTTACCTACATGAAACAAATCCGACTTCTGCCGTCATTCTCAATTGATCATTTCCACTAAATCGATCCATCTACCAAAGTACTTCATAAGTATTCATAAAAGATTACAATTGAGACATCACCAATCGCATTTACTCAACAAGAAAGGATCGAGGATGTGAATCACAAATTTTGCTAAAACTACGAAAAAACTCTCCTGTGAGCACCGAAATATCTTGCTCAAAAGCCGTATGCTTTCTCAAAGCAATTGCATTTCGCAAAGGGAACTCCCTGCCAAGAAATTCCATGGGTTCATGTAAAATCCCGTGAGTGCCTGTTCCTTGTGATCCAATGGATACCATTGGATCCTTAATATACCCTGAGGTCCCATGGAACCCCATAGGATCGCATATTACCCCATGAAGTCGCATTGGGTCCCATAGGATCGCACGAGATGCCAAGATTGTATCCCAAAGGATTCCATGAGATTTTACAGGACCCCATTGGATACCTTGGGATCTGATCGGAACATGTCCCAGTAAAATCCCATGAGATTCCATGGATCGTTTTCAGCAAGCCTCTTCTAACGAGGAATGAGGGAAACCAGGAAAGAAGTTCCCTCTCGAATTTTAAATAAAGTACATGTTCTAATAGTCTTTTATAGAACCCCACAGGATCACATGAGGTGCCAGGAGATCTCATGGGATCCACATGGGGTGGGAACGGTGTGGGGCGGGTAGGGATAACATAAGGATCAAAAAATTTGATAAATAGAGGTGATGTGTGCTCGCATAGAGTTCTTCATGATCCCGCGGGACACAACTGCATGTGGACTAATAGCATGGTAACTAGTCCCGATAAGATCCGATGTAATTCAGGGAATTTTCCTGGAAGAGAGGATTTTCAAATAAGCAATGATCGCAGTTTATTGATGAAAATCGGAAAAAATGGGATACATCGAAAAATTCGCACAGTCAATACAGTTGAGAATCAAGAAGCGGGATTTAGTAGATATACAGTATATCGGCCTTCAAAGACTGAATAAGAGTGCCAAATTTGAAGGAAAAATATCAAAATCTGTAAAAGTGGTGGATGAATGGAGAAGCATAATCAACTCACGAATACACATACACAGGGACGTGGAGGCACTATGGGATACAATAATTCGTAGGTGCATTAGAGTCGGCCTGGGAGGAAAAAAGGTACCCATAATGAAAGACCTCATCGAGTAGATGAATGAGCAAATGTATTATACATCTTGATTCGAATGATTATTAGGAAGGAAAACATGGAAGAAGAGTTGAATAATCGAAATTTTAATCAAACTGATTTGAAAGCTTTCTCTTTAAGGGCACATCGGAGTAAATAGTTTGTGCGCAATTATGCACAATTATTGTGCTTATTGTTTGCTAATGGTAGTGAGCGTTCGAGATCCCTTAAAGTTTATTAATTGTCAAAGAGTACTCGTTAGCTCCGCATCCATGGCCAATTAGTTGCGTCCATTGAATCATTTATTTCTTGATGTCGAAAGAAGCAATCCTGGGAGTATAACATGCACAGCAATCGCCTATGCATCCTCCACCATTCCAGCCCAAATGGGTACACATGAGACGGCAGCCACGATCATTGACGTAAGCTCCGTCAAAGAAACAGTGACCAGGATACCGCACTGCAAAATATTGTTATACACTTCAACAATGTTCTTGAGAAAAATCAGTTACATGAGTCTGATTAAAGTGTATGACTCTGGCGATTTTTATTCGAAAATTTAATTTTTCAAATCTTGCAAAATATTGTTCAGATTTTTTCAATACAATATTGATACTTCTAAGTCAATCCCCATATTCTTCCATCCGAACCAATACGAGAATTATGAATAATAAACCCGTATTCTGCTAAAATCGATACTTTTGTTTCTCAAAGTTCACAGCCGTTCTTCAACTCACCGAGGAGCTATGGTTACTCATATTCTCGAGTTCGTATGATTCTAGATAGAAATGAAAATTGCATGGCGGCCTTGAGTGGATCTTATTCTTGCACTGTAATGCTAACGTAGCAGTATCAGATCAAAGTGATAAGACCACAGCCTACTTTGATATAGGTATCTTGGTGGACAGGATGTGTGATGATCCTCACAATTTATGCCTGATCGATTTTCTAATCTTCGGAAGAAGTTGTCCTCTTCTATACAATTCCAGAATGAAAGACACAATCTCGATTTAAATTGTGTTTGAAAACCTTCTTCAATCTGTATGCTTCATCCACTGAACTGAAATTTTCATAGTTCACTCACTGTGATATATACTCCTGGATATCAGAATTAGAATTTCCTTTAAGATCACAGAGCCGATTCATAATAAGATTCATAAATTGAATTCACAGCGCATTGCAGACTCTTACGAAAGAACACTACTTAGAACGTGCATGGAAACATTGTGTAAGACGGATAGTCACTGCGCGCTAAGCTTGGCGGGTATGTGTACGCGAGATCTCCACTAATATCTCTAAGATAGTATGATGATTTGCACATCGTCGGGAAGACGGTCGTGGTCCTACCGGTCACAGGGCGCTTATACCCATGGGAACCTGTAGCGCCAAGTTGAGGTGACAATTGCTCTGGATAGGTCACTAATTGCTTCGAATGCTCCCATAATTTTCGAATTCTGCCCAAG
>JAPYYZ010021854.1:0-10294 GCA_030522705.1 Eretmocerus eremicus
AGAAGCTCCGTGCAAAGATGAGTGATCAGCATTGTGCGTCAACAAGTGCCGCTGATTGCAATGATGTGTCGCGGGCGGATATCAACAAAGCTCACGTAACCTCTACATTTGGCATTTTCGATGAAAAATATCTCAAAAACGGTGCATAGGCGCTCATCGCGCCCGTTGACAAAATTGATCAGCGCATCGAGATCTCTAATCTGGTACAATTTCATTGAAATTGACCGTGGGCCATTGACCCATTCATTTGGTGCGGGGTCCTTTCATTCTGTAGATTCCTCAAAACGGCGAATGGCTGGGATTTCGCTCGGAACGGTATTTGAAGTTAGGCACCGAGAGGGAAATGATCCCGTCGTCAGATTCAGTTGACATCCTTGATCCACTTCTTTGCTCTCCCTGACCACCGTGCTCGAATATGATCAAATACCTATCAAAGATGACGTGTACGGAGTGCCGCGATGGAAGGCTGTTTTTGAATAGATGGAAGTGATGTGGATTGAAAACGGCTCACTTGGCAGGAACGATATGAATGGAGCACAAAAGCTGGTTTCTGCCCACCAAGTGATATTTCCCAGTCCCAGTCGGAAGTGACGGTCATATATATCACCGGGTTACGTAGAACAGATTTTGCGGACGTGTATCTAATATCAGTTTCTACCAGAGCGGGACTGAAATACGTGTTTCACTTCCACTTTGTGAAGTAGGAGTGACACGTATTATCGTTCCCTCCCGGTGAAAAGTATAATATACAACTGGGGAGTGAAAAGGATAACTCCTTCCTGGGTTCTTATCGCTCTCGGCTTCACCTTGAGATGACGCTCACCGTAGAGGGACTGGTTTTCCTTCCAATCTTTAGATACATGATTCATTGTTCTGAAAGTTTGTGGATGAAAATCGAGAATCCGTGTGAAATGCCATATCCACGCACACAGCGTCAGAAACTCTCTTTTTCAACTGTATCGTGGCGGAGAAAGGCTTTGCAATGATACTCAGTTGATTCCAAAATTATTGTCATGACAGATGGACACTCTGTACATTCCAATCGCTGCACAGAACATGTGATACTAAATTCATCAAAAACTACCCAATATCCTCATTTCCGGATCAATTTTTGGGAACCGAAGAGTAGTAGGATACTCTTTCCTTGTTCTACTAGTGAGTCGTGTCGTCTTCTGAGAGATGTGGGGAGTATTTTGCCGGAAATCGAAGGTTGGTATTTTACGATGGTCAACCATGTGAATTGGACGATGAAATATGGGTGAACTTGTCCATATTCCGTATGGTGAATTCCCATCAGACGACAAACTCCGTGGAAGGAGTGTATCTTCCACTCCAAAACAGCCATTTGATCATTTAGATGAAAATTGAGATGGAATTAGATCTCAGAAATCCATCGCATGAATAAGCATTTTTTGTATCCCTTCTGTGAGAGGTTCATTCCTGACCCAGACAAAATAGAGCTGTACTTTTACCCTCGTCGAAAAAAACGCCTGCAATCTTCTTTTCGGGTCGATCCGAGCCCATTCAGGTGGGTTTTGGATGAAAAATCGTTGTGGGGAATTTTTGGCATCAATTGCTTGAGGTAGGACTTTGGTCGAAATGTGTCGATGGATACCCTCAAATACAGACGAGCTCAGCTGCATCTGGAATGGCGTGACTCGCACTTATCGCAACATCAGAGACGGGGCCGCCGTGAGAAGCCACTTGACCCATATCCCTCGGCGAGCGCAACGCGCGCTCAACAGCCACTCATTGCAACGTGAGATGAAGGGTCGCCGTGAGAAGCTGCTGGACCCATATTCCTCGGCGTGCACAACTCGCGTGCTCGACAGCCACTCCTCACAACATTGAAGGAAGGGCCGCTGTGAGCAGCCGTTCGACCGATATTCCTCGACGAGCGCGACTCGCGCGCTCGACAGGAACTTATCATAGCATCAAACGAAAGGCCGCCATGAAAAGCCGCTTGACCCACATCCCTTGGCAGCACTCCTGGAGAAGTCGCGTAACCCGTGCGCTTGGGATTCCGGGAGGTAGTTCCCGTGGAGCGAGTCCATAAAAAAGCGGACGCCCTCCCACCGGAGAGCTCATCTTGACTTCGAACTCTCTGGAGTACGGATCGTATACTCATTTCCGTGTCCGAGGACTCGCATTCATTTTCAATTCTGCAACTGAATGGAGGGACTTACATTCATTCTCGAGCCTGCGTCTGACCTGAAGGACTTGCATCTATGTTCGAGCATGTATTTGGAATGTGAGATATATCTATATAACCCCGAGTCTGCGACTCAATTATACGAGGTGTAGAACTATTCGAGAATTGTCAGATTTGAAGTACGAGTGACGCGTATTTTGATACACGAATTGATCAAACTTGGATCAACATATTCCTGACTACTTCTTTATTCTTCCAACATTGCTTCGTGTGCCTTAGCATTTCAATCCGAGAACGATCCTGAGAGCCTACTAGGCGCAACAAGTGGATGAGCCCTGAAGCCAGCTCGACGAAGGCCATCCTATTCGCATCATCTCCCTTGCTCCCTAGGCAGGGGCATAACAAATTGGTGTCAGAAGTGAGATACTCGAATTGAAGCACTCAATTGTTGGAGAAATTAGGCGGTGTTGATCCAGATCACCAAATGTCAAGTGAAGAAATTTGTAATTCAGAAGATACTGAAATCAGACATGGACTGACAGATTTGGACTTGGGAATTTACCGATGTAGGAAATATCCGGGAATTGTGAGAACTCGTGTTCTTCTGTTACAAGCCAAGGAGTAATCTCTGCTCGGAGCCCTCAGAAGCAGGAAGCGAGGATCATTTAGCAGTACGAATTCATCATCCGAGGTTGAGAGGGACCCGCCCCCTACCCCAATAGTATTTCCGATCAAGGAGAAAGATTTGCAACGAGAATTGAAAAAGGTAGAGGAAAAATTTCCTGTCAGAAAGATAAAAGATAATAAGGACGAAAGAGCCTGTTTTCACGAACAAGTTACGAGGCTCTGTGCCGAGCTGATATCCGTGAAGGAGGCTCGACGATTTCCGGAAAAAATTGACCATATCTGAGGTGGTACAAACCAAGAACGCACAGTATATAAGGAATTGGATGACTATCTACATAACCGAGAAACACCAGAAACTCTTTGGATTGGCGGGAATCAATGAAGACGTTATGAGTACATTGGACGTGCCAGTATACAAATAGAATCCGCGGATCGCCCAATGGACCTCATTCTGGATGACTTACCTGTCCTATATGATGGGATTTTGGGCGTACAGTTCTTGGAGTAACAAGGATCTCTCCTACCTTTTGAGAGTGATTGCATGATTTGGAGAAATTGTGGAACCACCCCGATTCCGTTCACTGCACACAGTGTTCTACAGATACCTGCAAGAACTAAGAAGTTTCATCAAATCGGGATCAAAGATATGGACGCCCAGTCATGGTACGTCGAAAGACTCAATCTGGGACCAGGTGTGTTCGCTGAGGGATGTGTAGTAACCAACAAAGCTGGATGTGCCGCGTGTATATCATAAATGTGACAATGAGTCCAGTGAACCTATTATTGCCACCTATAACCTCGCAAGCACCGCAAAAGGGGCCTCGGCCCTGGGGGAGTGACGTCCCTCTGGCCCCAGTCAACCGGGGTGGGTGGAGGCGAGCAACAGCTTGCCGAAGCCCGCCCCACAGCTGCAAGGGGGACCTCCGGGTCCTGGGAGTTTGGCAGCTCTCCGGCCACAGCCACTGGTCAGCTGGAGGCGGAACTCGGGTGCACTTAGCTCCGCCCGAGGCCCGTCCCCAGCTGACCAACCGCAAGGAGAGGATATTCTCCGGAGGCTAAAAACCCCCCGGCCCCAGTCACGTGCCCGCCGGAGCGCTCAGTCGGCGCAGGCACGAATCCGGTGGCCATGGCAGCCATAATGCTCAGAGGGTCGAGCGAGGCCTGGGAAACGTGGCAGGGCTCTTTGAGAGTCCTCCACGCCGTCCTAGACCTGCTCGACACCTTGCCGATTCAGGGCGGTAAGACCCCGACTGGTCGGTCGGAGGCTGGCCGTGGGTGGAAGACGGGCCCACCCCCCCCCCCCCCACCGAGGGGTGGACCAGTCCAGGCGCCGCTGGCTGGTCCGTTTCGGTAGTTGGCTGAGGGAGGATCGGATCATCGTCGGATGATGTTTGCATCATCCGGGGATGGTTGCGGCTGGCCTCCCCAGCTGACACGCTGGCAGGGCGTATACCTGCCCCACCCCCGTGCCCCCCCCCCCGGGTAAGGACCTAGCGGTCAGGAACCGGGAGGCAAAACACTTAAATTATTCGCCTATAACCTTGCAAGAATTCTTTGGTACCCCTAAATCAGTGTTCTCAATCAGAGGCAAGACGAGGAGAAGAAGGCTGAGGATAAGTAAGAGCGAGTGCAAACTATCCCCAAGTTCCTCGAGCTGAGAGATTTCAACTCCGAGGGGAAACAATCAATTGAAAATTTTGTAAAAATCTTCCCATATCATCTTCATCTTCCAGGGGATGAGCTGAGTCAAACAACAGTGGTGTATCATGAGATTCCCACGGGAGATGATGTGCCTATGATTGTGGAACAATAAAGGCCCCCTTTCCCCCCCCCCCCCCCCCCCCCCCCCTCTCCGAGCCAAGGACAAACACGCCTCGCCTCTGTGGATAGAAGCGAAGAAGGCAGACCCAAAAGGTGTGACGTGGTATCGGGATACCGTGCTCAAACTGTTTGTATTCATGGGACCCCGAGCGAATCTCGCGAGCTTACGCGCAAAATCCGGCGTCAGGGCTCGAGATGCTGCTTTTCGTTAACCTACCTTGCGCGCCTGGAAAATGAAAGGGGGTGGGGTGGAGGTAGATTCTCTCAATCTCAAATGGAGAGTCACAGAGAGATTTTCAATATACGACGTCAATCGCTTCTGAAACGTCACTTCTACGCGAACGGTACATCATATTATATATCACGCAATTCATGGCATCACAATCTCTATTGCCGCATCTGTGTTCACAATTTATCGAATATATACACAGCGGAACTCTACCTCATACAATTCAACTACTCAAAAAGCATTCCTGGCAAATCGCGTTGATCGGGCAAAATACGAGCAAAATATATGGAGGCGCCTTGCAACCTAAAATGCTCACGGTCTCCCTTAGAATGGCCAAATACTAGAGCCCCAACGAGCATGATGCTCCGATTTAAGCCTGAATGGCCTAGCGTCTCTCTCACGGCGATCGGAAGCAACAGAAGATGCAAGATCTGTCAATGGGGGTCGCGAGGATGACTCATCGGAGCTCTGAAGCAGGAATAGACCTATTTTGGACGGAGGAGTTAGACCGTCCCCAGAAGTGAGAACATTTGAACGATAAGAGGTAAATACTGAAACACATGGGAATTGTGAGTTATCGTTTGAAGAAATCTGACCGACGACCTCACCGGACGCGGGACGAAAGAATTCCATGGTCGAAGCCAAAACCGTGGACAAAGAAAACTACGGGTTGTCAAGAACAAGTATGGGTACAAGGAGGAAATCTGAAATGAGAAAGACAAAATCGCTGAAGCCGTCAAGCAAAAGAGAGAAAGAACGACAGCCAACCATGACAGCGCAAGTTCGAAGCATGAATTTCGGTCAGTACTGAAAGAAACAGCTACGGACAAGAACAGATGATTCAATCCATTCCATGGCATTTGGCTGTATAGTTGAAATGCCTGTTGGTCATCGACTCATCGATTTGAAATTAGATTTCGGAATAGATTTGGAAAATTTGAAAAGCCAGGAGGAGCCTTCGATTGGTGTAATGATTATATCGCATGTACAGGACTTGGAAACGGAACGAGAGGTGTATTCAGTCTTCGTAAAAGAGCATCATAAGGACTATATTTCGATCATTTGCCTGAATGCCTGCCTTGGGTGGCTCAAGGACTCGCTCAAAAGTCAAGGAATAAAATCTCTTAGTTTGGCCGAAAACGGAGATGAGCTAGACAGTCTTCACTGGCCACCCCTGGGAGCTGCTTTGAGAACTAATGCGGAGACTGAAGATCTCATGCTGATCATTCGCACAGGTGAAATCATGACACCAGACACGGGGGAAGGAAAGTGACAGATCTTCTCCGAGAACCAAGATAACCCCCACCCCGCCCATCAAGGATGGCATAAGGTATAGAGGTGCATACGTGGGAAATACAGATGGAGTGGACTGAAAAAACACGTGGGAGAAGACGTCAGAACGTGCAAAATCTGCCAACGAAGCAAACTTGATCGGAAGAAAACTCGACCCCCCACGAAAATTTCTACCACTCCGACGCATGGGTTTGAGGTGGTGGAGATGGATTCGGTTGGACTACTTCCAGAAATGTCCAACCGTAATCGTCACAAGCTGACCTTGCAATGCAGCCTGACCAAGTATAGTTAGAGTACTCCACTGCCCGACGCTACAGCTAGTTGAGTCGCAATGGCGTTCATGAGAGAATTCATTTGCAGATTTAAATGCCCAAAAACTATTGTGACAGACCAAGGCAGCAATTCCCGAAGTATGCTGATGGCAAAACCGGCTCGCATGCTTAAAATCGATTAATCAGCCCCCATAGCATTTCCACCAAGAAGTCTCTTGGAGAGATCGCATCATACGCTGAGCAAGTTTATTGTGACATATGAAACTAAAGAAAACTGGTGCGAGTGGCTTCAATTTTGTGTTCTCTTGTGACACATCAACTCATTCAGGTCATATTTGGGAGAAAGGCTATACTGCCCTCGAGTTTTCAAACAAAGATAATTAAAATAACATATCCAATGTATGTGGACGATTTGATCAATGAATTGCATCATACGCAGGCTAAGCTGAGCGAGAGTTTGATGTTAGCTGAAGGAATACCAGAAAAATATCATGATAGAGAAATCAATGTGAAAATTTCGAGGTGAGAGAGAAAGGGTATTCACTCAGGAAACCTAGATAAGAAGATTAGATGAATAGTACGGTGGAGAATACAGAATCTTGGACACGCTTGAGGACAGAAATGTACTTTTGCAGCTCCCGAAGGATGCAACAAGGTTGGCACATGTTGATGAGATTGAACTTGCGCACACCAGACCGGATTGATTGGGCGATCACCCCCCGGCCCCCAACTTTATTGTGATCCGAACAGTGCTCGTAATGAATATCTCCATACATTACACCTTATATAATAGTGATGTCTAGAAGAAAATGTATTGGAAAATTGTGTCATGAAGGAGAAAATGATGAATAAAGAGCTCTTCTGAGAAATGGGCCAGAGGAAGTTGAGGCAGCTACGAGAAGACGCGCACCCGGTTCTTGGACACCGTATGCTGCACATGTCGAAGCTAAGATGGTCGCAACCCATCGAAGTAGAGGCGTTGAGGTTTGGAGCCACAATTTCCCATTTCTCGATCATATGGAATTCTGTACGTGTGTTGTTTCCTCGAAAACGAATTCAATTCCGGCTTTTGAGCGCTATTCGAGGTTTCGCTCCATCAACTTATTGAAAATATACATTAAACCGAGAGCACTATAGAAGCGGGAGTCGTGTTTGTTGCAAACGGAATGAGGAACGCGAGAGCCAAACGCTTCCTCCGATTCGCTATGGACACCAAGTGAGTTTCACGTATTCATAGAAATGTAGATAACAATCATGAGTCGTAGTCGAGGTGAATGGGTGGGGGGTATTCCATATCCCGGCGTTCGACTCTAAGAAGATATTTTCACTCAGCGCGCAATGGCGAATCTGGAAGGAGCCTGCATGCGGTGCAGGTGATTACCTCTATTTGCGTGACTTTCGAGATTGTGCTCAGGATTTTGAGAATGTCACCATCAGACGCATCCCATGCCTACCGATAGGAGCATAATCTCATGACCGGACTCATTCTCAGCTCTATGAAGAACGTGCTCAGATGGGTGCGGTTCATTGCTCTTGCTTTGGGGCTGGTTGAGCTGTAATATGTCGCATATGATGTGGAGTTGCATTCAGCTCGAGTGTATAGATGCACACCCGGTGGCGGGAGGCGTTGATTGGGTGGCGGGCTGGCGCTGCGCTCGCTCTTAGAACATTGGTCTGTCTCTGGCACCTGCCCAGGTAGCGCTTCCCGATAACCGCGGTGCTGGATATATTGCATGCGATGCGCCTGACTTCGTCCGCCACGTGTACATGAGCCCGGTGCCTATATAGTGACGTGGTCACATGGAATGTGGGTCATTGCTTGAACGCGCGACTCATAGTCCATCCAAAGATCGCTCCAATTACGAGCTCCGGGCTCTCTCTCTCTCTCCCTCTCTTTCTCTCTCTTCCTCTCTCTCTCTCTCTCTCTCTGCTGCTGTGAGTACTACCACACGCTTTCACGATCACTCCTCCTTCAAAGACCCATTACTGCCGCGATACTGCCTCTAGGCGTATCTCTTACAGATCCTTGCATGCCCCTCTTCGCAAGTCACCGTGCGACCGATAGCACCATGGCTGCACGACGAGACTTGCTGCATTCTTCTGGATAAAAAAACCTGCATCCACAATTGAGGTTATGAGATCTTCGCAAGGAATCACGTGGCGAGACAGGAGTCAATATAGTGGTGTGTACGTGTCAGCCATCCCACTCATTACATCACCGCTGCACACATGGATACCATCTGCACAGTGAGCGGGCAATCGTCAACTCGTCCGCTACAGCTGTGTCCAAAATGCGGCAAGTCACGACACTCCAAGTTTGCAGGTAAGGAAGTGGATGAACTAATAGCCCAATGCAACAACTGCAGCAAAGTTATGAACAGCAGCAAGGGAGAACAAGAAAATGGGCTACCCGCATCGACACCACGCGGTACTCTTCCATCTGTACTCAAGCAGACGAGCACTACAGCCAAGTCGTCTGCTCGGTCGGTGGTCTCTCCTAACTCGCAGTGCGGCATAGCCATCCCCCCATCACTGCCCCCATCAAGCGACTGCCCACCGCCAGCGTTGGTGTCACAGACGTGAGACATTCATACAATAAGCAGCGTAGCATCACTTTGCGGGGGTTTCCGTTTCACCTTACGAGAACATCAAGGATGCCCAGGATGATATCTCATCTGCCTCGGATGGAGGATTTTCTTTCAAGCCCACTAATATCACTGAGGTCATCTTTGCAATCGAACATCTCTCATCTCAGGCTCGTGAGGGGGGGGGGAGGGAGGAATCCCCCTAAACGTGATCACAAAAGCTCTCCCGGCCATAAGTGATTTCATAGTTCATATTTTCAACTCCTCCTTCGCGCAGGGTATTCTTCCTGAGGCTTGCGAGCAAGCACAGCTGATTGCACTGGAAGAGACAGCTACTCCATCGGCTGTCTCGGATTTGCGTCCTATTGCGCTGCTGTGTTTTCTCTCCAAGGTTCTAGAAAGAATTGCCCACTCCCAAATCACGGAGTATCTTAAAGAGAAGAAAATATTAGACCCCCTTCAGGCTGGTTTTCGACATCATCACAGTACTCAGACAGCTCTACTGAAACTAACTGATGACATCCGGACAGGAATCGATAAGAAAAGAGTCAGCCTCCTCTTATTGTTCAATTTCATCAAAGCCTTCGACACCATTTTGCCGTCCAAATTATTGAGCAAACTTTGGAAGTTGGGTTTCTCGAAAACGGCACTCCTGTGGATCAATTCGTATTTACAAGGTTGCACCCAAATCGTTACATCAAGAAAAGGCGATTCTGGTTGGCTCACAACCAACTTGGGTGTTCCACAGGGTTCCGTTCTCGGGCCACTACTCTTTAGCTTGTATGTCAATGATCTCCCTGAGTGACTTGAAGGGAAGTCGGTAAAGCATCTGTTCTACGCAGATGACCTCCAATTATATCTTCACATAGAAAAGAAGAAATGAGGGGGGGGGCATCGCTTGGCTGTCGGAGGTGGCATGGCATGTCTGGTTGCTGACTGGGCTGGGCGCTTGGATCTGCGTCTCTACGCCGGCAAGACCAAAGCAATATTCTTCGGTTCTATGAATAACGTGAAGGCCATGGGAAAAATGGACCTGCCGGGTGTTGGGGTGCAGGACGGGGTGGTCGTTCCATTTAGCGAGACGGCCGTGAGTCTAGGCGATACATTGGATAGTCAATCAATGTAGAAACCGCACATTGACCAGGTCACAAAGGAAGTAAATAGAGCCCCCTATAGCTTGCGGTTCATCAGGGCATGTACCACCGAGACGATCCCCCGTCGCACAGTGATGCAAAAACAGTGATTTTTGGCAAAAATCGTCGCCGCGCGAGTATTTGAGCTATCGGTATGATTCAAGATGGATCTCCTTCGTCTT
>JAPYYZ010021996.1:0-10806 GCA_030522705.1 Eretmocerus eremicus
CCGCAGACCTCACTACGATCCTTTGGATCGATTTGGCAAATTTTTGAAAAAGGGTCTAAAAAGGCTTTTTCTCGAACTTCAAAAAATTTCCACGGGCACCCATAATTTTTTTTCGAGCTGAAACTTGGGCAAAGTACCACTCTTGTTCCCTACTTCCAGTAGAAAAATTGGCGAGAAATTTTGCGGGGGGGCTGCGCACGATTTTTTAAAAATGTACTGGACTGACCCATATATATATATATATATTCAGATCTGTTGCGTTGGCAGCCCTGAATTCGATTTTACGTTAGTACCCTCGACAGGGGCATCCGGACGGACAGGAGTCTCACCGTGGCTTAGTTATTATAATCTTCAATAAGTCCTCGAAATTCTAAGAGGATTAAGCATACCGTTTAGTTGTTTCCGTGAACGGAATGAACGATACTCAGACAAAAATGCGCTGAAAACTAGAAAAAAAGCTCATGTTGTAACCTGATGAAGGGTCATCGGTGAATTTTTGTGACATGGAGTCGATAGGTTATGGCGAGTGGAAGAAGAAGAGCTTTGTTTTATATGGCTGAGAAGTATACTCGAAGAGGGAAATGGGATTCAAATACTAAATTAACAATCGGTGCAAAGAACTTTGTTGCTCAATCGACGTCTCTATCTCAGTTTTCTCTTCCAGTATACCTCTCAGCCACATGAAACAAATTCCTCCTTGTTTCTCTCGTTGAGATCTATCGGCTGTACGTCACACATTTCACCCGCGACCCTCTATACAATCACATCAGAGCTGTCTTTCCAGCCTTTTCCCCGTGTCTGTATGAGTCTGTTTATACATGACGTTTTCTATCGTTCACCATAAATTCCGAACGGTCTGGCCAATGCTCTTAGAATTTCAAGGATTCACAGAGAAACATTGAATCGAAAGCTGAGACAATTTTGGGCCTTCTATATCGCATGGATTAAGACTTGATTTCTTGATCCCGAGAAAACCGTATTCTTGAGAATTTTCATGTGACAAAAGTGTGATACTTCTGCTCTGTCAGCATTCAAAAATACCAGAAGAGCGATTTCTGTCAATCTCCATGTACTGGGTCGATTGATTGATACAAATTTCTCATTCAACCCCTTGAAATTTTTTCAACAAAAAATTGATTCAAGTTTTGGATTTTTCCTCAAATTTATTGAACGGAAAGTCTGTATCAACCAATCGATTCGAAATATGGATGAATGGCATATCATACTTTTTCGTATTTTTGAATGATGATGGGTAGTAAATATCATACTCCCATGATATAAGAACTTATACAGTCGGGACTACTTATACGCTGGAGATACGTTCTTGAGAGGCTCCGCGTATAACGAATCCGCGTATAAAAATACATTACGGTTATGGGACTTTGGGGGATACGTACCAGCAACCGGCCAGACCGCGTGTACCGAGTATAAAAAATCACAGTGGAATTTTTGGTGAGACTCTCAAATCCAATCAGAAGAATAAAAAATTTTGTTGTGTTATTCCTTATTCATTAGCTTTTCTAAAGTAATCATCAATCTTCCTCTACAAACAAGTAACATCTTAGATCTTCGAATCAAGGAGATCAACGAATCACTCATCCAAATGAATGAATACCTTGAATTTTTTGGCTAGCTAATGAATTTTTTCTCCTTGCTTGTACAGATCAAGAATTTTGATATCATCTGCTATAGTCATCACATTTCGGTCTTTCTTTTTCTTCGGCGAGGATTTCTTGCTGGTCGAAGCCATATTCAATTCTCAATAATATTTGTATAAGAATAAATCAAGTACAAAATAAAAGGTTCTGTAATAGAATTTACCAAAAAAAATACTCATAGAGGTTATAACCTCTATGAATTGTATATCAATGCATCGTATGAACAAAGAGACTGCAAGCCTACGTTCATTCTCATAAAGTCACTATATACTTCTTGAGTACGTAGTGCAAATGCTCGCCATCGTGTATACGTGTTTCGAGAGCCGCGTATACCGAGAAATGGGCTCAGTACACAAACCGCGTATAAGCCTAAATCGCGTATGCTGAAACCGCGTATGAGTGGTCCCGACTGTAAATGATCCGTACATGGTGAATTCATGGAATGTCGTTGGTGGAATGTGTTACGTACAATTGATAGATCTTATTGAAAGGATCAAGAATACCTTTGTCTCATATCTCCAAGAGGTATACTGCAAGAGAAAAATGGGATCAAAAGAACAATTCTTTAAAAATTTTGTCCGCACACTGAGAGAGAAGCGATGCGTAAAGGTCATGCTACGGGCGTGACAGTTACTCCGTGGGTTTTTGAGTAGTAGTAATTTCGCAAGCATTAAATATTACTTCCTCAGCATTTGATCGTATACCCTGAAACCCGCGCGCTCCAATCAATGATTAAGCTCCCAGTCCCATAACCTCCATAGGAAATTCTGAGATATGATTTGAAAAGCCATGAGAGGTTTTGCAATCGACACAGGGTCAAAATTATTTGTGGAAATCAAATACTCCTCCGGAAACAGAGGCTGGGCTGAAATATTCTAGAGCAATCTCATTATTTGGCTGTGAGATGATTTTTGAAAATGAACAAGCACCTCTACTTTCGTGCGCATCCGTCTAATATGAGAATATCCAATGAAATGTAGGCAGGTATTATTTTAACAAGTACAGAAGAATTCCGGATTTCAATTAGATCTTGACTAACTATTAAATCCTGGCATATCTCTCTCAAAGTTGAATGCAGGATCTTGACTACCTATGTAGACGAGAGTCATTTCACTACATCAAAGTACAGATTCATGGCAAATGCTTTTTCAGCTTTTAAAAAAGATCAAAGTTTTCTTCTAAGGCCCTGGCAGTATTACTTTTCTAACTCATTGACGGGAACTTTATTCTTTCGTTCGATTCGAACATCGTTTTCGATTGATTTCTGGCAAGATCACGAACTTTGAAAATGAGTTTTGCCGGAGAATTTCATGCTGCTATTATATATCGTTTGGATTCTCATTTCTGGGAATCTTCAGGGTTTCAGCATTTGTACAGACATCCTGGCAAGATTGAGAATACGTAATATGAATCATTCTTCTCAACGAAATTCTCATTCTCAATCTCCCATCATCTCATATGTTTTAATCATCACTTCGATTTTTGGGTCTACAGTTCATTTTATACTTCTAAAGCCAATTTTGATCAAGGAATTAGATCTCATGAACGATTTGGTAATATTTGTGCTTCGTTTATCTCATCTGCAATAGATTTCGAAAGATAGCCTGAAAAGCTTCACGAAGGAAATATTTCTGATAATAGACTATTCAAATGAGCCCTGTAAGGGGTATTTCCCGAGTTAATTTCAAGACAATCATTATCTGGCAGTTCTCACACATCTTTATATCCGATATATTTTCTAGTTCAATGCTTAGAGGAGCTTTTTCGACACTTCGTGCGTAAAAGTGCACTTTACACACGGACTTGTGACTTTCACTCACAAATTGTCGAAAAATATCTTTCGATACACGGCCGCAAATCCAACTTTGACTCCCTTGTATCGAAATATACTATTTCCGAACTGATGATTCGTATTCGAAAAACGATCTGAAACTATAGTTGAGATTCTCATCTTTTATACATTATTCTAACTTTTGCTTTTGATACAGTCATGATAGATTTCCATCTTGTTCGTTTCCATAAAAATCTAATCTGATCTTGAATTCAATCGAGATCAATGTTGAAGTCGAGAAACGTGAATACTCCGATCAGAAATAATCGGTAGCTATATTCCTTCTCTTTCAAAATACCTTGTTGCTCATTGAATTTCATGAGCTGCAATGTCACTCTGCATCGATACTCTGAATACTCATGGACACTTTCACCCATGAGCACTATTCAGTCTGACCGCTGATCAACAAGTGGCACATATCTTGCAAGATTATCAACAATGTCATAATCTATAGGTCGAATAATGGAAACAATGATTACAGCATAGATCAAAGGTTGTATTCTTGTCACGCGATTTTCATGAGATAATTCAGGTTGTTGTTGTTGGTTTATGATCTCCCGCATTGACGTAATCTAGATGTTCCAAAGATGAGTCATAAAACTCTGTGGAACACGGATACATCCCAGCACTTCCAGCCGGTGGAAGCTCGGAGGTTCCCACCGCCCAGCATATGCTTCCATAACCTATAATTCCGTAATTAAGCCTCCATGACATGTCTGTTACTGATTGAATCAGTATCCAATACTTATTCGCTGAGCTCAAATTGTCTGCGACTAGACTCTGGGCACTCTCCACGCCTTTCAACTCTGTCATCGAAACGTGGAAGAGCTGAAACTGATAGAATATACACTATTCCCACAACACGGTCTGCACACTCGTCTTCAGAGTCGTTTTCACTTCACTCACGGTCACCCATTATTCGGGATTGTTACAATACTTATGAGAGTTCCATGAGTGAGATGACTACATCTAGATCATTATTAGACCAGAAGATCGACAGTAACCGCGACGCTGATCGGCTTTTGCTCCGTCTCTCCGGTTGTTTTTTCGTATTTTCGGCAAAGACCATCTTCGAAACAACCGTACGACCGTGAAGTATGCAATCAGATGCGAAAGAAAACTATTCGGTATGCCTATACTCTTATACATGAACTTTCTGCACTCGTACGAGTGCAGAAAGTTGATCCCGCGATGAGTTTATTACACATGGGACTCACGGAAGTTCCGACGTGAGAGCCCGAAAAGTAGTTCATTAAAAAATTATATGACTTCCCTTTACAAATGTTTAGAATATTTTAGACTCCAAATATGTACCTGTATACTTACTGTCATCGTCAAAACTTTTCTGACGACCCAGACAAGTTGAAAGTAGCCCTAAACAACCCGAATAAGGAAATGAAGGCACCCCCTTTGGGGAGATGCCACACGAAACTTGATCTCACGCCAGGTGCTGGGAAGAAAGAAGCTGAAATCGACAAGAGAAACGAGAAGGCGATTGTAAAATTTAGTAACAAATTGGGGCTGTGAATAGGTATTCTCTCAGAAACTTGGGGATTCCATTGAACCACTCTGTGATTTTACTACAGGCCCAAAACCCCTTTCATACATAGATTGCTTAGAAAACATAATGGAACACATCTTGTTGAGTGAATGGGTCACATAATACGATGAGAGTGAGTCTGAATGACAACGTTTTCAACACAATCTGACTGAAACCCATCCAGTCCGAATGAGTTCCATTTAATCCAATTGATTCCCATTCAATCCGATTCAATCCGATTGAATCTCATTGAAACCGATCAAATGAAATCCAATCCGATTGAGTACCGTTCATTCTGATAGTGGGCTCCAGTTTACCCTCGGAGGCATCACGGAGGTTCGAGCCCCGCCCCTCACGAGCTGGAAAGTGGAAGAAATGGATAGCGAAAAGTTCAAGGAGGCAATCCTCGAGCATTCGAGCACTTTGGCAGAGGATGCCAGCCTGAGTGACGCGGTTGACGCGGTCACGAAGATGATCACCGCAGCCTGCGACGTATCCGCGCCTCGCAGGAGACGACCCAGGAGGAGGCTCCAACAAGCATCCTAGTGGACCTTGGGAATTGCGGAACTGAGAAAGAACGTAAATACGGAGCGCAGGCGCGCGCAACGCTCAAGGAAGAGGGAGCGTTTCACAGTCGACGCTGACGCAGAAACCTACAGGCAAGCGAGAAGGAAGCTCGGGTACGCGATTTGGAAAAACAAACAAAGATGCTGGCGAGCACTCTGCGATATGATCAACGATGACCCATGAAGCACGCCCTACAGAGTAGTAATGAGCAAGCTGCGCTCGCAGCTCGGCCCCTCAGCGCCGACAGATAGGGCTACTCTCCTCAAGATAGCCGACGCACTGTTCCCAACGGGGCAGGCTAGAATCACTTTCCCGGACCCAGTGCCGTCTGGATAGAGCTCAAAAGAGCAGGTGCCGAGACGTGAAACTGAGAACTTAACATTTTCCGGACCCAGTGGCGGAGACGATCCCGCCCTTCGATGAGGCCGAACTCCAGCTTGCAGCAAAGAGATTGAAAAGTGGCAAGCCACCAGGGCTGGACGGGATCCCTCACGAAGCCTTGAAGCTTGTCGTAGAGTCGAGACTGTTGCTGATCCTCGAGCTTTTCAACATATGTTTTATGTCGGTCCGTTTCCTAGGCAATGGAAGCGCCAGAGGCTTGTCCTAATACCAAAATGGAAAGGCGGGGATCCCACCGCAGCATTGTCGAATAGACCCCTGGGTATGCTCGAGAACCTGGGGAAGCTCTACGAGAGGATGATACTGAACCGTCTCAAGGAAGCGTATGAACAGAGTGGAGGGATCGCCAAAGCAGTTTCGATTCCGGGAGGGTCTCAGCACCTCCCACGCTATCCAGGCGGTGCAGAACGCCGTGGAGAGGACGTTGGAAGTCTCCCCAAACCTGACGGATACTGTGCCTTCGTCCTACTGGATGTGAAGAATGCTTTCAACTCCGCAAGTTGGGAGTGGATCTACAGGTCACTTGTAAGTCGAGTGCCTGGGTACCTTCTCCCAATAGTGAGCGACTATTTCAGAGATGGGTCTGTGATGGTCGATACCGACGAGGGCAGAGTCGAGATAGAACTCTCAGTAGGGGTAGCCCAGGGCTCAGTCAAGGGTCGATTCGACTGGAATGTTCAGTACGATGATTTGCTGAATATGGAGCTCCCACAGAACGCGGAGTTTGTCGGAAACGCAGATGAGGTTGTTCTTGTAGTGGTAGCCCAGGATCCTATCGAACTAAAGAACGTGAGGAACGAATGCCTGGAACTCGGGGTAACGTGGATGGCTGGCAGGAGTCTGGTACTCGCTGTACCCAAGTGCGAAGTGGTCGTCGTGACAAAACAGAGAGGCTTCAAAAAGTGTAAGCCGCCCGTTTTCCTCATCAACGAAGAAGAAGTCCCACCGAAGAGGGCAGTCAAGTACCTTGGCGTGTGGCTTGACAATAAGTGGACCTCCAGAAGACACCTCTCAGAGGCCTCTCAGAGGCAGACAGGACCGGGACTGCTCTGCAACGACTGATGCCCAACATCGGAGGGCCGAAGCCGTCGAAGAGGAAACTCCTGAACAACGCGAGTTCCTCCGTGATGCTCTATGGTTCGCCTATATGGGGGCAATTAGCCCGCGGAGCTGAGATCGACAAGCGAATTGCACCCGTACAGCAAAGAGCAGCGACGAGAGTGATAAGTAGCTACAAGGCTCTGTCCCGAGACGCGACATGCGTCCTCGCGAACACGCCCTCAATCCGTCTTCTAGTGGACGAGAGAGTCAGAACTCGGAGAGCCGTAGAGCACCTGAAGACGGTGGTCGACCGAGTGACGCCGGCACATAGAGAGATAATACGCAACCAGGAAAGGAAGCGAACTTCGACTGCGTGCAGGCGGAATGGGACGGTCCGAATGCCGACGGAGGGTGGAACTACCGGCTCAGCACCGAAATCGAGAAGTGGGTCGAGCGAGCTCACGGGAAGCTCGACTACTGGTTGACCCAGGCATTCAGCGACCATGGTTGCTAAGGCGAGGACCTTCACCGACTCAAGGAAAGGAACGTGCTATCGTGTCAGATGTGCGACGCCTCATAAGGCAACGCCGAACACACGCTCTTTGAGTGTTCGAATACGGAAACGGAGAGGGCACATTTGGAAGGTTAACTTAGGCGATCCTTGAGTTCGGAGAACATCGTAACAATCATGCTGCGGAGCGAGGACGATTGGCGCAAAATCGCCGAGTTCGTCAAGCTCAGAATCAACAGGAAAGAGGAGAAGAAGCGGGAGTTGCAACGCCAGCAGCGCGACCAAGGATGAAGAGGAAGCTGCAGTGGAGATGAAGAAGGCGGAGAAGGTAACGGAGATCACAAACCGAACATGCTGAGAAAGAGAGAGAAAGAGAGAGAGAGAGAGAGAGAGAGAGAGAGAGAGAGAGAGAGAGAGAGAGAGAGAGAGAGAGAGAGAGAGAGAGAGAGAGAGAGTGGAAGTAATGCACAAGTGGTACCCGATTGGCCGGTGTGTCAGAGGGGTTTTTAGTCGGTATGTCAAAGTCTCTGGAAGTCCCACATAGGGGAGGGCCGGCCTTCCTATCGTGCGTAATGCATATTCCCTTTTCAAGGAAAAAAAAATGATAAAATTCTGATAGTGGGCTATTCAATCCGATCGAAGTCGATTGAAGTCCACTTGACTCACTCAATCCGATGAAATTTGGTCAAATTGAACCTCATTCCCTTCGACGAAAAATCATTCCATAAGAACATATATCTCAGAAATAACAGACTTCTGTTGACTCTCACTTAGAATCACCCATCAAATTCCATTATAACTTATGATTAACAATCTCCAACAATCGTCTGCTCAGATTCGGCAGAATGCAATTTCCTCGCAGAAAAGATGGTTATAATGATTGAGACCGCAGGTGAGAGATTTTGACTATGCTTCCTAGAAGTTCACATTCTTTCAAGATTCCATACATGATTTTTTAAGATTCCTGAGAGTTGTCCCATGATTAGAGACGAGGTGAGAGAGAAGAATAATGGTTTGATTTCTAATGATGGGGTGCAGAATGAAAAAATCCAATCCATTCCAAAACACCCCAGTGGAAGATTTTGATTCTGTCTGGAGGATGTGATTGAAATACTTGAGAAAGACACCCCACAAGAATGTTTCATGGTTACGCAATTTTGGCTTCTTCGCCTTTTTACTCGCTTTGATGGGATATCAATGTTTACATGGATATGAGGTGTCAATTGCCTACCGTGAAGAGTCTCCCGATGTATCATCTTCGTTGTCGTGATGTCGTCATCGTGAACGAACGTTGTTGAGATGTAGAAGCTGAGAATGCGCAGTGGTATATGCTATCAGCAGTTCATTGTTACTAGGGCACGAGCCATCATACGAAAGCGTTGGTGGGGGGGGGGGGGCGGCGAGTTGCAACACATTTTGTATTTATATAAGTGATAGGCACGAGCCCGCAGCAGGATCTCTATTCTTTCCCATCATCATCCTAAACTGCTGAAGTTCGGTTGCACCTCGCTTTTGCAAAAGTCCGGTGGCGCGGTGATATCTAGCCGGTAGATTGACAACGCATGGCTGATAGAGATAAGTTTCAAGCGGTAGCAAGAGCGAACCGCAGCAGCAAAGGAGGAAAGCCGAACCGTTCAAGGTTACTCGCGTATGTTGGCAACCTATTGATTGAATTTGGACCAGACTCCCGGGCCGGGAGGAGAAAAAATGGTATACTACTTACGCCTGAAAAGATGCGAACCCGTGACTGTGTGGTATTAGAGCCTCGGCATCATCATCACGCAGTCAGGGAAGTCCAACTCCCCAGCCTAGTATAGTGATATACTCTTTCAATCGTAGATACATCCAGCGGAAACGTGTGTAGATTAGGGAAATTTGTCGGTGGCTAAATCACGTCAAATCATCGTTGGATTCAGATATCATCCCTGTGTTATCGATGTGCTTCTTTCGATATGGAGGAGCATACACCTAATCTCCTTCAGCAGCACAATTTTCGTTAAGACTGTCACTTACTTTGAGATGAATCTCAACATACCTTCGATCATGAGTAAGGGGCACCGCAACAGTTTTTTCGACATCCTGATGGAGAGAGAGTTTCTCATGAGAAATTCCACCCAATTTCGTTTCCAAATTAGACGCAATTTGTCGCATCTCTTGCTTCTTAGATGATATTACTAGTAATCTCTCTCGTAATTTTGAATTTTGCCGGAATAGAGACTGCCGGGGTCGCTGGATGACGCTTTTCCCAACCTGGAATATCAATTATGAATAAGACGTTTCCAGAAGAAAGCTATCCGCAGGAGTATTGAAGAAAGAATGTGTTCATCGAGATTGCAAGGATTCCCTCCGGGTGACTTCGAATTCTAGACACGCCACCAGCATAGAAGAGTGGTGCCTCGCATTCTTGAAGAGATGCGATGAGGAGCATTATAGTCTATGATATATGGTATCCAGATAATCCAAATCATTCCTCTTCTGGAAGCTTTAAATCAAAATGGTATTGTACTCTTCTTAGGACATTTGACTCATGTCTCAAATTTCATACTCTTCAGATTAAAAAACATGAATCGTTCTCTTGAGTTATAGCCTTTATCATCGTAGTGAGCAGACGCACGTATTCTGTATAAATGCCAAGCTGCGACTTCCACGGTCGTACCTTTTCTATGGCCTTCACATTGATGGATTTTCAAAAACCGGCAAAGAGATGAGGAAGTTTTCCCTCGAGCGGGATTTGAACGTTTAATCACTGATCCTCCGAACTGGCGCCTCTATTCTCAGACTACGAGGGCCATTATAACACCACTCGCTCAGGAAAAAATTTTTCCATCCGTTGATCGCTTCCCCGAGAATCTTTTGGTGTTGAAGCTATAGGAGAAGTCGCACAGTGGAGGTTGCAGTTTGGACTCGATCCAAGATGAGGGTATTGGTCCAGTCCGTTGACGGGACTCCCGATCAAACAAACGATGAATTCATGCTTTTTGCCTGGAACGCTGGTCGAGCAATAGAGTCCGCGATATCAATAATCTGCTAAGGGACATTGGCAGAATGCGTCCTTGATTCTTTTTCAAATTCTGATGCGTGAATAATCATATCCACGATTAAGTACCATTCAGGGAGAATCAAGGATCCTGGTCTTGGGTAGAATCAGCCTATAGGCCTGTGTTCGCGCTTCATAAAACTCCTCCGAGTTGAGCAACCTCGGAGAGACGCATCTTGTTACGGCTCGGAGTCTCTCTCTCCCCCCACCACTTCGCGCCGC
>JAPYYZ010022052.1:0-11854 GCA_030522705.1 Eretmocerus eremicus
CAAGTATCATCTGCCCGAAAGTGTGTCAACGTTAATGAAATAGTAAATACCGTCGGCCCCGCCTCGAGGAGCGAGCAAAAAAATTCCAACGGTGCTCGAAGACTTTTCTCCGCTCAATCAATACACTTTACCGCAGCCGTTCGCCCAAGCCATCGGTTCTCGAGACGAGCCAGGTGGCAAAACAGCTCTTCGTGACTTCGAACTTTGACACCGCTGCGCATAGGCAAATTCATACGCGCAAAAACGCGTCGCGCATAATAAATCTTGCGGCCGCACACTATCCGTCTTGGAGAAATTGCGCAACTCGGCCTCTCTCGCGTGTGTGCATTATATACCCGTCAATTTCTGCGACGTCCCCAAGGCGACGACAACGAGAGTCTAATAATCGTTGCACTATGGGTCTCCGGCAAATATGCAGATGAGACGCGCGAGACCGGAGATGGGGAAATCAATGAGGAATTTTTACGACGCTCCGTTCGCCACGCTTTTATGCGCTCCCATCGATGACTTCAGTATATACTTATTGGCCGGGTTTATTCCGATCACGAGGGCGTTGACACCGATTGCATATCCACGTCGAATTAGTCGTCGAGATTTTATCGGTAGCGATGAATTCTAATGCCTCATATACTGGAAACGAGTTCTTGTTTTGGAGGCGCTCAGCGACACTACTTCAACAAGTTATTGGATGGACCGAAGTTGGAGTGCTACGAGGCGAAACACGAGTCAAAATCATAGCGTTCCTGCGTAAAATCACTACCAGAGAGAGAGGTATCTCTCAGATTTCACAAAATCGGGCGAAACATCGTTCAAAAAATCTCAAAGTCGAGCGTGCGTCAAGGATTCGTATCACGTCGCGTATCGATCCTGAGAACGCACCCTCCTCTCCCAACGTGTCTTTGCATCGCAGCGAATGAAGACGAGGGCCGAACGAGGCGGTAAATTTTGAAATTCAAATCTCTGGAAGGATGCCAATCGGCCTCACGCGATCTCCAGGTGCCACAACCCGTTCGCATGGGCGGCAAAAAGCAGCGTTACCCACACGAAGGGACAGTTATTGCCACGGAGGCAGCAGCAGCGAGCGATCAAGATAGCCGGCCGCAAGCTCGTAAAATTTCGCGCCCCCGCGGGCTTCCGCTCGGGCTTCCGTATACACTCGCGCGCTGTATGCTGCGCTTTGCCGCGATGTCTCGTTCTCGCCGCCAGATTATGTTCGCCGTGCAGTTATATCGCACGATCGCGAGAAATGCACGTGGCGCGAATTATGAATGCGCGGATCTCGTTTCTTCTCGAGCGCGTTATACGGCAGCGCACGTGTGATTTGGACGGTCGTGTGAGGCTGACTCGACGGATTCGCTCCAAATCCGTTTGAATTTCGCGGGACGAAGTCGCGGAGGTGCAACAAGTAGCTGATGTAGAGCTTGAGTAGCGAGCGAGGCACGCTTGCTCGATAATACGATACACCATTTTACTCGCATCGGCAGCTCCACGGATTTCGTCATATCTGGGTATAACAGAGTTAAGTTCATCAGACCCTTGCACGAAGCCAGATTGTGAATTCAGCGGTTGTACCCTTGCAATTTTTGCTGAATACTCTGCCGAACGTCGAGATTTGAGACTCCCGCCATGTCAATATGGAATACAATTTTCCGAAAAATAATCGAAGCAGAAAATCTAGGAGAGTGCAAAAATTCTCGCCTTCGACGCGAAACGTGAATTACTCGCACTCGACGTAATTTACTCGAGGCTCGTGCGGTAATTCGAACTCTCGATCGTGTCTGCAGCATGCACGCGGTGCGCGTTGTAAGGGCTCGCAGAGCGATAGGCAGATAAGGGAGCTGCATCGGGTTTCTCAGCGCGATATCGTTTGCAATCGCGGCTTCCATTGCGCTCGTGCAGCTCTCGGCACTCATCTTCGCACGACCATCACGCATCGAGGATATACAACAGTCCAAATGCATTTACATACTCTCTCGATAAAGCATGAGCTTGCAAAAATGTTTTCTTCAATCATCAACGCGAGTTGCCATTCCGGATTTTTGAAAAAATATTGGCCCATTCATTCGTGGAAAAAATTGAATTCCAATACACAGGCCGCTCTGCATGGTGACATCAGCAAAAATATTTTGTTCAATCAACTTGGTGAATTTCAAAAATACAAAATGAAATTCGAGAAACTAATATAATATCGAGTATAATATAGGATCAATACTACCGCTAGCAGGCATCCCATGGAGTTTCGGAAGCGAAATTCGGACCGATTAATCAAAATTTGCGCTCGCACGCAGTAGTGTATAATTTGGATCACGAGTTATTATTCTTTGAGGATCAAAATATCTATTATGTACTCGATTAGTAGAGCAAATTTAGTATCAATCTCTCCAGGAAAGATTTATCATAATATCAATATATCCAGGAAAGTCCGTAAGCTACCTTGGAACCGCAGAAGAAACGCGAATAAGAAGCACGAGCGAGCGATGGAAGCAGGCCGAGATCAAAGGAGCGACAAACTCACTTCGCGGTCGATCGGTCTCGCGAGGCCCGCCCGCGAGTCTCTCTCGGCGAGTTTTGCTTCAAGTTCCGATGCCGAGAATGTGAGCTGCCAAGAACCAAAAGCCCAAGACAGCTCGAGCTCAATAGGGCGATTGCGCAGATCCAAACCTGATTAAATACCTGCGGATACCTTCCTCGCCGTCCGTCCGAATACTTGCGCCTCCGATCTCTCGAATGCGCAGCGGGACTATCGCCCTCGCTTGAAATCAGCGCGGAGAGCTTTCCGCGAGACATCGACAGCTGGCGAGAGCTCCCTCGGATTCTGCGATTCTCGAGTCTCGGATAGCCAAGAGAGTTTCCGCGAGATCGAAGGCGAGCTTGCGGATCGCGCGTTTTACTCCCTTCCGTTTTGCGGAGAGCGCGCGTGCCTCGCTCCGGGCAATTAAACGTCTCGCTGGCGCAGCTTCGGCTGACGGTCACGTGCGACTCGCAACAATGGGTTAGTAATGCCGTGCACCGTAAGACTTCGACGGATTTCGTCTCTCGCGAAGGAGGAATCGAGTTTTACGAGGAGGCTGTGATTTGCGCGAGCGCTGTATATCCGCTCTCTTATTCACACACTTGGTATACTCGAGGATCTGGTTGGATTTTGTACTGTAGAACAAAATTATTATAAATTCATCAGTCCTAGACTTGCAGAATTTAGACCCTGGGCGGTTGCCGCGTTTTCCGCATGCGAAAGAATACATCTCTTGTTCTCTAAGTAATCGCAGGGTCGCATTTCATGACGTGTAATTAGTTTCCATTGGCTTTCTCCGAACCAATCAGTTTTTATTATGGTTGAAGAGAATCAGGCCATCAGATGATCAAATACACACACACGTACACACACACCACTTGATTTTATCCTCAATATGCATCTGAGAAATTGAAAAGGGGTTCATCAATCGTGATGAACCTGTATTATTCCAATGAAACTGAATGATTTAGTTTGATGAAATATTGGTTTTAGTGTTAATATTGATAACCCCCACCTCTCAAAGCACACACATCCATAAAAAAATTTACCGAAAACCTATTTCGAGACATGTCTGGGAACGATAAGTTCAAATAATCTCCAGCTAGACCAGAAAAACATCCGCACTGCGTTCTGTTATTCTGTATATCACAATCATAATACAAATACTATCGTATCTTTCGAACACGTGGTCGTCGTCTCTTCACGCTTAGTTGCAGTTTGTGCTTGGGGCGAGGCTTGGGCAGTGCTATTGCCCATTATCCTGCAAAATTTCTTCTAGCAGCTTAGAATTTTCTCTGGGCAGTCAGAGTAATCACAGCGATAGGAAATTTGCTAATTCTAAAGTCAATAGATAGTCCAAAATTTGAATGCATATTTCACGAATGCTAATGCTCATTATTAAAATTTATAGATTATACAAAATTCAGCACTTTACCGATTGCTCAACTCCTTAATAGAGTTGGTTTACTCACAAATATCACATACTGTCACGAGACTATAAATCTACCAATCAAAATCACAGAGTTGTTTCAACATCTGTCGAACGAGCATGAATCACGATTTTGAAATGATGGAATGGCCTTCGCGGACGAGCTCAGTCATCATACGTCAATAGCTTGCAGAATAATCTGCATTGCAAATCGTCGCTGTGAATAGAGAAACTATAAAAAGTTTAAACATCTCCTCCTCAAAGCCGTCACAAAATCATGTTCCCCGAGAAAGAGTATTCGACTTGAATGCGCAAGTTGCAGTACCCGGATCGTGCCAAGAACGTCTATTTGTACGACCCCACATAAACTTGGAAGCTCCTGATTTTACGCCAGTCAAACTCACTATCATCTCGAGAGGATAACGCTTCGATACGGATGGAAGATTACGCTGAATAGACGCTGCAGGGTCCGCGCGTTCGCGTTGGCATGCGCTCGGCCGATTTTGCCGAAGCCAACTCGCTCGATGCAGCTCAGCTGATCCGATGATGCGAAGCTCTCGAGAGCGCGGCTCGACGCCGGAAGGGAGCTGCGAGTCGTTCGGGGTTTCCGGTTGCCGATATTCAGTGCTCGGGACGCTGTTATAATTGGACGCGCAGGATCAGCTTGTTATCGATGCATGCGTCGTTACACGTGTAACAATCAATTCGATCTGGGTCCAAAAGTGAAATCTTCTCTCGTGAAATCTTCAGAAATCCGGGAACTTGGGCGTTTCCGTGATTTTCTCTCCCCTAGCTGATTCGCTAACAATCTGAAGTTCTTGTTCTTCTTTGATGTATTCACTCGAGTAGGTTAACTCATTCTTCTTTTCTTGAGCAATTGCTGGCTTCTCATTTAAATTTGCACTGTGCGTGTCACTTGTACTTCCACGCCAATTTTTGATAAATCTCTTTCTTGCGAATACTTACAGAACTTCTTTATTATCTATGGATTTATGTATCTAATGCCTTATTCTGTACATCATCCCGGAGAGTCCACGAGGGAATCGGAAATAGCTTCGCTTATATTCTGAATATTTCAAGTTCTAAAGTGAGTCCGCAGAGATATGCAACGTGTCTCTCTTATATAAAATACATAGGCGTGAATGGATCTTACAGGTGTCGTTTGGACGGATCGAAGTAGAGTCAGTCAGGCCCGGCTGACAGCGCTGAATTTAATCCGTTGTAAGCACGATACACGAACATATTCGCGCGCCGTCACATTTGCATGATTGAGCAAAGAGCCGAGCCCCATGAGAGCGACGAAAATTGGAGGCGCATCGGCTCTCGAGCGAGAGAAAAAAAATTCTCGTTTAAAAAGTGCCTTGCGAAAGGGGCGGCGCAGATGTCTCGGCGATGCTCGTCGCAAAAAAATTTTCATACACGCTTGGAGGTGCCTGTTTGCATATGTGTGGGGCGAGTCTCGCTTCTTCAGGGCCGTGTACCTACTCAATGAGTAGTACTCACATACATGATATAGTCGGGGAGCTCGCGTTACAGCTGCGGTTTGCGATATTGACTCTCGACGTTATTGATTTTTGCCAACGCAACGAGTACCGTTGAACTATTTAAATCGCGCTCATGAACGATAAGAAGTCATTCTTGATCCGCTACTCATGATCAGTGGAGCTTGTGTGATGAGTCGGTCGACGTTTAAGGGGAAGTTTTTCTCCGCAATACCCAGTGCAAGCTCTTGATATTGCACTTGTAACGATGGAGGAGTATCAACACGAGTTTCTTCCCAGCTTTCCAAGTGAATTTATTCTCACGCTTCAATTTCTAAGACGAGTATTCGCTTGAAAAAACTTTGACAAAGTTCTTCACGATGAATTCATCCAATAAGCAAAGTATGTTTTCCGTTCAAAGAGATTTGAGACGTGATTTGGACTCCTATCAGAACATATGCATACACTTGATGCTGTTCTAGCTGTTCCCGAATCAAGGAGGAATCTATCAACGTTCCAGCAATTCAGAATTACAACACGCAAAGCCAGCTACATTGATAGAATTTCGACAAGTTATACTGCCTGCATTGACGTGTGTACCCGATCACAGCTAATGAATGAACCAATAAACAGAAGAATCGCATCCCCACGCTCGATGTTACCGCAGCACGCGAGGTATACGCGATCATTATCAAGTCATCCTAGTAGTTTCGATAAGTTCGAAGCAAAATAAAAATAACTTGCTGCATCACACACTCATCGGGCGTGGTCTTGCAACACGAGTAAGATTTGTCGCAGCGTCCGTTGTAATATCCGCTCCCGATCAGAATCGGAGCACTCGCATATCAATTCACGCACCTCTTGCATACACTCGATTTCCGCGTCGCTGCTGCGCCGATAACGTTATCTCGATAACCGAGACGATACGCATCAATTCCAGATTCGTCGCGCAGTCAACCATGTAATATACTCGTGCAGTTGTCACACAGCCAACTTACAACGATCATTGAATACGCCGAGAGATCGAGCTTGAATGGTACACACGTACGCGAGAGTGAAAGTGGTCTGGCCGCGAGACTCGCCGGTCGTTAGATAATTTACAATAACAAAACGCGCCGGCTAGTCCGATCGTCGTGTGTCGCACACTAGTCGCGAGTCTCCAGAGTTGTTGCGAAACGGCAAAGAAATAGCATATAGGCTCCGCTCGCCGGCGGACATCCTCTCGCGCGTCACTCACATCCAATGGCACAACCTCGTCGCACCGCAACTATTTCCTTCGAGAGGATCAACCCACCGTTTCTCAATGCTGCCGCGAGCTCTTCACATTTGAGCGATTTTGTCACAATATTGTCCCGTACGGCGATTACACTGGATCGAAAGCCGCAAGCACGTGTTCGTCGCGTCGGCGCGCGAATTCAAGCGCGGAGCGGCGCCGTCGCGTGCACCAAAGCTCGACGCCGACTGACGCCGCGAGACCAGCGTACGGCCGTGGCTCTGCCGAGTCGCGAAGCGCGGCCAGCGCCTGCGATATACACTCCCCCCACCAGTGATGCCCTCGTGCGCGACGAGCGATGCTCTCCAGCGGCACGGCGCTCGCTCGAGATGTGTGATAATCTTCTCTCTGTATGAGAATTTTTTACTCGCTCCCCGCGACGACTCATCTCGATGAAATTACGGGCTATCGAGATTCGCAAGATGCGGCCCGTGACATGGCCCTGACACTCAATTTTTGCCTCATCGTTCGGCTTGATCGGCCCTCGTTGACTTTGGTAAGAGAGCGATTCAATTTATTGGCCTTTGATCACTTGTTCGAAGCTGATGCACCGTTTGCAATGCAAAGATTCCGCTCGTTATGAGGTGGATGCCTTTCTGAAAAATTATGGGCCCCTCGGGGCTCTTGAAAAGTATCCGGTTCTCTGGAATCGCTTGATTAGAGTTTCACAACCGCCGCGATCGTCAGCGATTCCTCGAAATTTTCGACATCCTCGCGATACGAAGACAGTGATCCGACTGATTGATTGATAATCAAAATGACTATTTAATCACTATGAATTTAAATGATCATGACAAGAGTCTATAAATCTAAATAAATATTGACGCATCATGATTGACGCAAATGAGTAGGTTTCCAAGATTGCCATCCATTTTTTAATCTTGGAGAGAGTTGAAAATAAAAGAAAGTCAGGCGAATCAACACATTCTCCTCGATCAAAATCGTAATTAAACTTCCTTGAACGCTCAATTTCTTTGAAAAAAAAGAGAGGACATGGCAGCCAAGGTGGGGTTTGTATAAAGTTTCGGGTGCTCGACGACGACCAAACCGTGCGCTCCAATTTTCCAGAGTATGCCATAATCGGGAAATACATTCATCAGCATCATAGCGTCTCTATAGCCCCGTCGTCTTTATCTGTGCTCCAGTTAGCCCCCAGTGACACCTGCTCCACCTGAAATTTCTCACGAACGCAATAACTCGGATTCTTATCGCTGGCCACGTCAGAGCTCTCATGCCATGCACGCCGAGGAAGAAAGAGAGAGGGAGAGCGCAGCGACCGACCTCCTTCTTATCAGCGCCTCTGCGCCGAGCCATAATGCACACCTGTAGAGGTGTGTAAGGTGCACGAGGCGGCATCAGGAGGAACTGGATGCAACGTCAACGAGAAATGTTGAAACCCTCTGAATCATCACGCCCGCGGCGAAGAACAATCGGCCTTTGATTATTATGCGCTTCTGATCTGTATGTACCCACAAATAACGGAGGTGCGGGCAGATATACGCGTCTCGAAGCCCCCCGAGGCTCGTGCTCCTGATTCGGCCGAGAGCGTGATGTAGTTCTCTCGCGCCGCCTCTTCCGAGGAGGAAATGCAAAACAGCGGGCGGAATGAGCTGTCTTGCCGGGTTGCTATGAAAAGCAGCGCTGCGGTGTTGTATACGCGCAGCCAAGTTCTTGATTATGCCCTCAGTGTGATCGGTGGCATGGCTGGGATAAAGCGAATTCTCGGAAACGAATTTTCGTTTTGATGTCAATGTTGAGATAGAAGTATACGGCCCAACACACCTCTCCTAAATGAAGAATTCCAGCAAATCCAAAGTTCAATGTTTTTATGAATGAAAAAAGCTCCCCGCAAATCGGAATTTGATTGCTCCTTTTATTGCTGGATGTACTTTGACATCCTTTGATTTTATCCATTGCAAGGGTCACGTTCATATTGCACCAAATTAATTCATTCGCAGGATTCCATGAAACCCTTTGTTGGTTTTCCTCTGTGATCTGTCCCTCTCTCAGTTTGTGAAATGAGTGGATGAGACAGCTCTCGAATCTCTGGTACAGTCTCACTCCGAGGAATGTTCATTACATTTCCTCCAATCTGGGACATAAAGAGGACAAAGTCTTTGAAGCTCGTCTTATCGGAATATTGACGTCAGTTGGAAGTACACAATTGTGTTTGGTAATGAATGTCTCTTTTGCAAGCTTCGGAAAATTCATGAATGCTCTTTATCAATACTTTATTGAGGATGCATCAATGAACACGCCTGCAAACGTTTTATTCCCCCTCGGATCCCCCCATTCAATTGTCCACATCTCCCATACCCCACTCTGAAACGGTATTGCCCAACAAAATAAGTGCGTGTTCAATGATGCCTCAATTGAGAGATGTTGGCTTGAGGAATTGTGACTGATTTACATCACTCGTGAAAGATTTTTGAGGTTCATTCCATGTGAGCTGAACCTCGGCTATCCGTTAACTACAATGCCCAACATATTGGACAAAATAGATTTCCAAGAATGGGACATTGTATTTTTACCATTGTATTCTTATTCTTGCGCATCAAAAAGATTTGAGAAAATTGTGAAAAATCTTTTCCAACACGAAAAACACCTAGACCATGAATGGAAGCTAAATACTGAATCTTGACAAGGAAAAAAAAAATTAAATACAAAAACTCTCTAAAAAAATCCGATCTCTTCTGTTTCCATCTCATTTTCATTCAAAAAAGACCATCTATGAGTCGAAGGTGCAATTTTGAAGCCAGGAGCAGCTCTGTGGTGAAAAGGTGGTTGATTTTTTCTAGCTTCAGCCTATCACACAAGACCGAGTCGAACGTCATATCTCGAAACTAGTTTTGGCACGAACAGCCGGCACCTGAGACCGCTCATACACTCATGAGCAACTCATGACGCGTGGCGCACACCATCGTTGCGTTGCAATCGCTCAAAATTTGCATGTCGACCGGTCACACTCTGCCCCCGAATCGCTCGGGGGACAGGCGTCGGCTCGCTCCTTGACGTATTATATAGGTGTACGCGATTGGGGGCCCGCGCGCAGGAGAGGCGGTGGCGGCATTGTCGCGCAATTTGCAACTTCAATTTGCCCAGCGACGCGCGTCCCCCCCTTCGGGGGCCATTTTTCTTCTTCACCCAGTGGTATATATCGCACGTCTCTCGCGCGCTACCTCAATTGTGCCGCTCGACGTTTAAATTGCCCGCCTCTTCGCGCCATGAATATTCATCGTGCTCTCTCCTTCGCGCTCTGCAGTGACACTTGTTACGATGCGCCTGCGGCTCATTTTTGCAATATTGATGCTCCATTCGAAGGTGTCAAATGGTTTTGGAGAGCAGCAAAGATGCAGACGAACCGCCAATATAATATCCTCATGAACTGGAATCATTCGAAGCTTGCTTACTTCTCTAAAGTTGATTTTTGGCCATGTAAAAAAAATATGAATCATGAAAGAGCAAAGCATCACTGTGAACAATTTTGGTCAAAAACTTCAACCAGTAGTTGAAGTTAATTTTCAACCACTGATTAAAGTTCTTTGCTCAACCATTGTTTGAATTTTCAGCCACTAGTCCAATTTTCAACCACTGTTTGAAGTTTTTTTCTCGAACACGGGTTGAATTTTTAACCCTTGATTGAAGTTTATTCTCAACCACTCGTTGGATTTTTCGACCAAAAATTTGGCTAGTTTTGTAACATGATCTCCGTTGGAATTATTTGCACAGTCTCCTCGTGGAATGTTAACTCAATCACTGGTTGAGAGAAAAACTTTAACCACGGGTTGAAAATTCAACCATGGTTAAGCAAACTCCGTCAGCCAGTGGTTGAGCAAAGAACTTCATTCAGTGGTTGAGAATTCAACCACTTGATTGAAAATTCAGCCGTGTGGAAGTTTTTTTTTTAAACCACTGGTATTATATAATAATATGTAAGTGGCGCAAATTACATTTATCAAATTATTTGTGTGCAGTGTTGGCGAAAAAGAAGTGAGTAAGCGCCAAGAGCAATTTACGGGAAAATGCAAGAAGTCGGAAGGGGGAAAAATCGGAGAAAGAAAAATAAATGGTGACAATTAAAATGATAAAACGTCCTCGAGAACACTAGGGATGAGGGGTGCATTGGTTCTCCGAGCTTTCTTAATCCACTCTGCTTTGTCCGTTGCAAATGAATAGTTAAACAACTTGTCTTTGAAATCGGAGAGTGTGATAGATCGATAGATGACAACTTCTTCATGAGTTTCGATCGAATAATGGTAAAGGATTTATGACGGGACTTAGTTCGGGGAGTGCGGTAGTGGATGATATGGGTAGGCAGTCTACGGGCATAGTTAGACTCATTCTTTAGCTCAAACAATGATCGCATGTGAGCAGGTTCGCCTGTAGTGAAAACTTTGCAGGCTAATAGGCCTGCAACCAAACCCCGAAAAGAGCCTTTCAGTTCGAGTAACTCCAAGGGTCGAGGTAACCAATTGGAAGTTTTTTGAATCCATTTTTCATGTCTCGGGGCACCTCCAGTCGATTTTGACACGATTTTGACCTTGCAGAACATATTTTTTCATAACAAATACGCGTTTTTTTTTTCTAGAAATAGGGTTTTTGAAAATGTCAACTTCAATCCGTCGTATTTCATCGACTTTTCAATCTACTACCATGAGATTTTGAATCAGTCATCTTCCAAGTATCTCAAAGGAAACAATTTTGGTTAGGAATCCTTAGAGTTATTCTAGACATAATGGCCGATTTTTGTAAATAATGTCTCGCTGAAATGAGATTTCTTTTTCAATCGCAAAAAGTGTTACGAACTTGTGATTTTCGGCCTCTAACAATATAAATTTTAGAGAGTACTACTTGGAGAGATTTTTGTAAAGTTTCAGACCTCTACGATCAATAGCCGAGCATCAACGGTAATTTGTTTATGGTGCGCGCGGTCGGATGAGCGCGCCCTCCAGCCTTCTACAGACCGGACCGGGATGTCGTCATCGTTGTCAAAGATATTCCCATGGAATTTTCTTTCAAGATCCCCTCTAGAAGATTCTCCTGGTGATGGTAATGCATTCTTTCATACTCCGTGCGTAAAAGTGTATTTTCCACACGGATTTTTGACTTTTCCTCACGGATTGTGAAAAAATAGTATACGATACACGGCCGGAAGTGTT
>JAPYYZ010022059.1:0-10950 GCA_030522705.1 Eretmocerus eremicus
CGATTTGAATGTATGCTGGCGTGGCAATTCAAATTTTGATATGAGTATTGATGTATGGGTTGATTGGGCTAAGATGCTGCCTTTATATTATCCAGCTTATGTGCTGGCTACGTCACAGATTGCATTCAATTTCTCCAAATGCAATCTGCGCACCTTCGAGCTCTGCATCTATACAAAGGTGCATCGAAGGATTTTGATATAAAGGCAACGTCTTAGCCCAAGTGATCCATACATCAATATTCTAATCAGAATCTTATATTTGAATCTCATCTTTGAAAACCAAAACTTTGAATTGAATCAAATCGAGCTTGACCGCGCTCATCAATGTACTCACTACTTACGTTTGACTGTGGTCAAAACGCATGCGTACGATGGTGAGATGTCTCCCTCAGACACACGTAATAGAGTTGGATCCACTAATTCTGTTATTGAGCGAAGCCGATTCGGTTGATTCTCGCAGGAATGGAAAAATTGCGACTAATCATTATAATACCGGAAAGATTCCATTAGAACGGGTTATTCTTAGGGAATCTTGGCGCTCAACCGTAGAATCAATGAGAGAAAGTAGGAAGACGTATCGAGACGACTGGATCAATTAGCAAGCACTATAGATCCGAGCAATAAACGACGAAAAGGGTCAGGGGAATCGACGATGGTTAAGGAGACCGACATCAATGTGACAAGGTGAGAGCAAGCACAATATGCATGCTACTAAAGATGGCGAGATCTACCACTCTTATTGGAATGATTTCTCTAAGATAGTAATTTTACCAGGTCGATTAAACTCCCTGAACTATTACAGAGCTGAATGCATCACTTGATCTGGCATTCGTGAGCTTGAGCCAGTGCTGTTTGATGAATCCTCATATCGTCAAGAATGAATCGTGTCTCCTACATCCTTCAAAGCTTTAATCTCATCCGCGCTCATTATTTCAGCAAATCGCATTTACCCCCATTTAGAAGCTGGGAACGCCGATAATCAAAATTCCGTTCTCATAATTCAGCTATTCTGCCATTTTATTGAAAATTTCGCTCTAGTTGACAAGCAATCATTCCGCACTCGATCTTGTAAAGCTGTACAAGCTCTATATATTGGTTCTATATATTTTATTACGACATTACTCTCGAGTATACGCCTACAAAACACTCAATCGGTGTATGAGCTACCTTTACACGTTCCAATTTCCGGTAAATTTATGGATCATCGCGCAAATTTCACTCGGCCAGTCCGCTCGCTCATCAGCAAGTGCCCTAATCACATCCCAAGTATACTTGGTATACGATATATACATCGTTTTCAGAGCTTCGTATATCCGAATCGAGGAGTTTATGTGTACGAGGATTCACTGCCCGTTCACGAGTTTGTTTTACCCGATAATCGTCGCGAATCCGCTCCTTGTCTTAATCTACGTGTAAGGTTATATCGGCGCCGCGCCGCTTTCGCGCATATATCGAGAGATACGCCACTGAGGAAGATCCTTTTATGAGCCATACAAGATAAGCCAGTAGAATGCGAATGGATACAAGTATTGCGGATTCAGCGTATAATTGGCTATGGAAGTCACCTATAAAATGAGTGGCGTTTGATATTACTATTACGGGGATGTCGCCAGGGTATCGTATGATTGAGATGTTGGAAAGAACGAATTATCCCATGATGATTAGTTACATAAAACAGGAACGTGCGACGGAGGTTTGGAAGTTCTTAGTTGATCTTGAGAGTGTTGAACTAAAATTCTGTAAGGGATCTGGCTCGAGAGAGTAGTAGGTTGAATCGGAGAATCTGCCACCGATGGTCGCTGTTTCAAAGAAAAAAACCGATCAATGAAAGTTTTGAGTGACGCAGGGTTTGTGGACTAATAGTATGTGAGCCACCTGAATTTTGATGGATGATTTTGGTCACTAATGTCCTCGTGATCCCCATCACGAGGACATTAATGTGGCTCAAGTATACTGAAACAACTGCAAGCTCCTGCTCGTACCAAAATTAGGTATGCTAGCAAGGAGCGCATTGGTATTTCTTCATCTACGTGTTAAAGTATCAGTTTTTCAATCTGTATCAATCGAAAAGTTAGAGCTCTGCGTACCCTCGGGAGAGGATAAATTGTCAGGATAGTTGAGCTTGAGAATAGTTTGACCTCAGCCTTCTGTCTGGAACGAAGAATACCTTTCAGCTCGCGAGAGTGAATTCTGACACATCAAACCTACTCAATTCTCTGTCCAGTATTCTGACCTTGAAGAAAAGTCACCCATTAAGAATCGTACACCGAATTCTCCTTCCTATTCGCTAGAATATGAGCGAGCTCTAAATCATTTCCTCTTTCTTACTGTCACCTCACGTTCAAGGCCCATGGTTTTGACCTCGAGAACTAGATTCTCCAACTGAATCTCCCTAGCTATACCAAAGTTGCTTTATCGAGGCCACGAGCACCTATATTCCGAATAGCACCTGGCGCTAAGCGTTTCCTTCCCCTTTCTCATTAATCCGCTGAACGCGTGAGGTTTGTATTTTTTTCCCTTCTTATTTGAATGTCTCAAGGCGAGGAACGAAGAAGCAGGCATTAGAGGATTTGGATGTCAGAGTAGCCATAGTGTCGTCGTTGACATTGTCAGAGCACAAGTCTCTTCCCTCGTATACGATTCCCTCGGCTGGCTCGCAGTTCGCGTCTAGCTATTTATCCTTCTCTTCTATTCTAGCTCTCTCAAATCTGTCTCCTGCCTCCTCCATTCACTGGAGCGCTCTGCATTGTTACCCCCGTTGAATTTAGAACTATCTGACACCTGTATTGCCACCCTATATAATCTTGAACGAATAGCCGTTGTCTGGAAATCTTCATGAGTTGGAGTACATTTCAAATTATTATGAGAGAGATCTCTCGAAAATCGATGATGAATGTCAGTAAGATAGATGGAAATGAAACTGTTCATGAACAGACATCAGCACCTCGATCAGTACCTTGAACGATATGGTTTCTCATCATCTTCTATCTGAGTATCTCAAGGAGCTTATATCGCTCGAACTGTGTGTGATAATGGGTGGAAGTGAATTGAACAAATATTGTATTTTTGACATTGAGCCCGAGGCAGTTTGAAGTATTCTACCCGTTCACTGACTGGGTGAATGCATTACTATACGTACTGATTCCATGAGACAGACTCATTTTGGCTCGATCCAGATACCAAATGTCCCTCTCTAGGAAATTTCTCCCAGAATGAGCTTTGTTGCATCAACAAATTCGCTATCTACCTTGAAGAAGAATCTAAAACAGCGAGCGCTGACCGGTGTCACATCTCAACTATCTCGCTCTTTCGTTTGTTTCGAGATGGATAGCGGAATTTTTGATGGAACAAAAGTCGCTCTATGGGAATTCCCCTAGAGAAGAGCGATTAATACCTGGATCGAATCAAGACGATCCTCTGTTGTGAAATGAATGAGAATAGTTGCGCATTCAGCCTGTCGGTAATACAAAATACCCCGAGGAACAAGAGATCTTCAATCTATTTACATGTTTGTAGGGAACCTCAAAGAACATGGCAAACAGCGTGACATGAAGATGACACCACAGAATCCCCCTAAAAATTCATCAAAATCACAATTTCTACATCAGCATCCCTCAAAATGGATACACGACGCGTGTGAACGAGCCCTGAAGGTGGAGTATCTAAGAGCTACAGCGACATCAGACTCCAGATGCACACGCCGATGGTGGGGCTAGGGGTGTACTCTAATCTCGCTGTAAGCGCCTCCCCTCGACGCTCAAGACGCTCTATACATCACTCGCTACCCAGCGGGCTCAGCCCTAACCTACAAAAGGGGCGTCTCATCCCCCTATACACTCGTATACGCACCATGGCCTTACCCCTCGTGAGCGGCGAATGATCGGGCGCTCAGAGCTGCATTACGAAGGACGCCCGGTGGGCTCTCGTGGCGTCTAATAAAAAGGGTTGCCGCCACCAGCTTCGTTGGGCAGCAGCAGCAGCTCGATCGATTTTTCTCGTCCCGCGCAAAAATACGCGGGGGGTCGTATTCGGATGATGTGCCGAGGGGTCGCATCTGCATTCGAGCCTCTATACATGTATACACACCCATGGCTAAAATTGCGTATGGGCATACGCACGATGGGCTCTAATGTTATATCTCGAGGGCAGACTATCTGTGCGGGGTGTATCCCCGCTGCAGTTGAAGCTATATGTTTGCATGACGCGGTGCTCCGATGAGGCCGTTGGTGATGCTGAGAGCGGGGGCGGCCATTTTTCCGAGCCGAAATGCAAAGAATGAGAGAGCTTGCGATGGCTGCTGTGTAGTAGTGTCTCGACGCTCGGCGGAGACAATGCGTCCAGAGGAAGAGTGGAAATTAGAGAGTGAACAATATTAGAAGGTGATGGTGTAGTCGCGAGTGCGCGAGTGAATTTGTGAGTGGGGTGCGGAAAGGGTGGAGAGAGTCGAGAGGTCGAGCTTGCGCAGAGGAGGCAGGAAAAGCTGGAAAAGCCGAGAGAGCGGATTGAATGATCGGTCACCTGGATGTGAGTGTACGCAATTTCGTCTTGTATTTAGATGTGCTGTGTGATGATGGAGCGTACATGCAATAGAAGCTGTTACACTGGTGATGGCTTGGGCACGCTCTCCTGAGGACGCCACGCCATGACCAAGTCTAGAATGTCCTAAATGGATTTTCATCGTGAAATTCCAATTAGGGTTTTTCGACGACTTTTTGTGGATTCTTATTAGAAATTCATGAGGAAGAATTTCTGAAATTACACAGAGAACCCGACCATGTGACTTTCGCGGACCCTTGAGGATTTCTTGTCAAAAATAATTTGTAGTATTCTCGAGATTTGATTGGGAAACTGTCTGTGTTGCGCAATGTGTACAGTTGGCTTCGAAAAAACTCAACGTTTCTGAGCCACAATCTAACAATGCTGATCGTGCTAAGAATTTGAACATTTCCAGAAAAATCTTGGAGCAGGAGGAACAATGTACAGGAATTCCTTGACATTTGCGGTGTTTGACATCCGCGGTTTCGTAGGTTCCCGGATTGCCGATTGATACCCTCGCTTGATATGTCCGAAAAGAAGACTTGAGAATTCGCGGTTTGGTGGAGAACTTTAAATGAGTTCATCGCGCATTAAATTTTTTTTCCCCTCGAGAACGAATTTTGGTTTGAAGGAAAAATATGAAAACTATATTACAAAGAAATTAGGAGGAATAATTAGAATGAAATGGCATGAATCGATTTTGTACCTCAGACAAAAAATGAGACTTCTTGAACCCTTGCAAAGCTGGGAATCGATAAAGATACACAAAGGTTCAGAAATGTGACTAGATTAAAGGCTCGTGTCGATGTTGAAAAAAATTGGTTTGATATGAAATATCCAAAAGCATGACGAAAAATGAAACGGAGGAAGTGTAGAAACTGAAACTAAACTCGTTGATCGATCGCGAAAAACATTGGTAAAGCTCTTGCATCGGACATAATGGCGATGAGAAGCCTCAAATTGCCGCTAGACATCAGATTGCTCTCAGATCTTATGAGGGATTTGGGACATTGTGAAAACCAAGCTAGACCAACACTTTCGACAAACTACTTCCAAGTTCAACAGAGAAAATGATCAGATAAAATGAATCCTTGTTTTCAAATTCGGACTTTTCATAGCATTCCAGAACGGAACACCCTTATTCTCTTGAGACTAGTGCATTCACATTCGCGGTCTCAACATTCGCGGCACTTTTCCGGAACGCATTAACTGCGGATGTCGAGGGATTCCTGTATGTTCAACATACAAAACAGAATAATTATCTTCCTGGTTGAATATTGATGTATGGGTGATTTGGGCAGGATGTTTCCTTTTGAAACGTAGTTCCTTTCCCGTCGTTTGGTGAGGAGTGAAATCGCGCTTGAGTCACGCGAGCGACTTGCTTTGAGCCGCCATATTGTGACACAAATGTGAGACGCGGCTTTATCTATCACGATAGATATGGGTATAGCACTCCACATTCGCAAATTCGACCGGCCGTGCAAATGAAATATTATGATCGCGGAGGTAGGATTATTTATGTGATCATGGAAATGATGAGACCAACAGCAAACTGGAAATTCTTGGCACATCCTCACTAGGAGCATTATCAGAAGTCTCCGCAAGTGTCGGTGGCAAAAGATGATTATTCCAAAGATTTTCTCTTACTTGAGCTAACTATCCTCCAACGTGAGTTCTTGAGACTTTTATAGTCAAAGACACCTGTGATGTTCTTATGATTCTCATATTTGAAGAGTATGTCCCAAACTCATTCTAGTTACTGGTTGTGATATTAGCCAGTCTTGGAGAGAAAACTGAGTGATGTGAAAGTGAAGAGAACATCTGACCGATTATGAGCAAACTTTCCGTAATCATGGTCAAAAAAACTCGTTCAGCAGTGATCAATTGTCCAAAATTGATCAGGGAAGCACTATCATAATATTGTAGAGACTTGAATTGGTGCTTCTTGCACCTTTCACATGTTAGAGGAGCCTGTCAGGAAAATACGTAAAACAGAAGTGCTCTTGTACAATGTGAAATCACCATTTACTGAGACGTTTATTTGTAACTTTTTTAGAGTCTTGCTACTCGACAATTGTGGTTCAACACAAACTCTAGAATAACTTTGTGAATGCAACTGCTCCATCATTTCCAAATTCCCTCATATGACGCGAATGTTTTTTCAATGGTCCGCTAATATCCACATTAGTCGATATGTGAACTCTAGTCTCACAATAGTTTTAGAGAGAACGTTTTGAGCTCTAGATTTTGGTAGAATCATCACAGGATCTCCAGTATTGAAACCCAAAATGGAAACGCACTACTCACAGCATGCAATGATTCTGCGGAACTTCGAGGCAAAGGCCTTACGTTCAGTGTTTTGCACTCGACGCGGTCCTCGTCAGATTACAATGTAAAATACATAGAAAAATGTTGTCCGTGGAAAATCGTCAAGCCAGCGATGATGAAACCACGACCATAAACACATGACGCACCTCTCAAAGCCGGCACAAGGCAAAACCAACGCCCTCCTCTCTATCATGGCACATCGAATTTCCACGCTTCCACCCTCGTCAAGCGCGTAATAATCCGCTTCTTCTCTACCTCGGCTATCTCGCGATTCTGCAGAATCACGCGCGACTTATATCCGGCGATAGACTCTCCAGCGTCGCCGATGCCAATGCTGCGTAACGCTCTAGCATCGAGGACAACGAAACCCTTACTGCCTCCTTACATCCACGATTCGTTTTTTTAATTTGCGGACTCAGACAAAATAAGGCTACTCTCTGTACTCGAGAAAATGCTCCAGACACCGCACTTTTTGCTCGCCCAACAAAATTTTCCTCGCTCTCTCGCGAATTTTCCTCGCTCTCTCGCGCCAGTATATACTCATAGATGAATTCGCGCCAGCTGCGCTCTCTATTCGATAGATATTGTTCGGGGCTGATTGGAAATCTCGTTTTTTTCCCTTTTTGCTTCTGATCCCAGAGCAGTGCTCGAACCATCTGGATTGAGCCATTTGATCGGGTGCCCCGATAGAGTCTATTATCAGCAGCGCCTTCCATAATACCCTACAGCTCCGCGGCAATTCCAGCGGCTTTATACTCTCATATCAGGTGTTGTGCCTCTCGCCACCAACTCAACTGCAATGCGGAGGCTGCAGCTGCACGAGTAATCAAAAAAATTCGCATCCGTAATCTATCGCTGATACGCTCGCGTGTGTATGAGAGCTGGAAGGCATGGGAGGGCGTCCGGGGATATGTGTATGTGAAAAGTGACTTATCGCGAGGATCTGCAAGAATATGAATAATGGCTCGGTTTTCGCTCCACTTTCCGAGCGTAATTATAAGCCTGCGCGTCGAATTGGCGTCGAGCTTGGGGGTGGACTTAGGGATAAAGTGCGTGGGGAAGCCATGGCGAATTGGCTTGGTGATGAGAGCATTGCGAACGGCCCGATTTTGCGTGAGTGGTACAGATGAAATTCCGAAGCTGTTTTTGTGATAGAATTCTCTGGTTGTACGGAGTCGGTTGATGTGGAGTGAAGCTGTGACCATTCGAGTGAATTTTTGCTGACGTAGAGGTACATTTCTTGGAGCTTCTTCATCAAAGAATACCAGCTCTCGATTCGGAAGACCATGTGAGGTCTTGATGTAGTTCGAATTTACGTGAAGATGTACGTGGGTTTCTCATAGTTTCTCTTAGGATTCTCCTACGAATGTCCAATAATGTCGAGTGTAAATTCCAGCCCCAGATGGCACTCAGAGAATCACGTTTCATTTTGTCAGCTTTTCCATCAAATCCAAGAACTGGGCAATTCAATCTGCATTCTTGCCTGTCCTCAAAACTACTATTGCTAGCCCTATCTTCAGCAGATATCGAATAGGACTTGTATCATACCTGGATCGAATCTGTATTACGAAGGCAGACAATCCATGATATTGGTGAGATCATTCCAAACCGGTCGGCGGCCTATTGGCTCTGTCCTACCTCTTGCCCATTGGCTTTGGACCATACTCTATCCTATCAATAATTTCTGAGAGTTTTTGAGATGGCCCAAATGTGCTTTTCCCCGGAAACTAGTCCACATCCAATATTTTGCTGACATTTATACAATTAATCAGATTTATTTCTCTTTGTCCGATCAACTGCTTGATGGTTTTTCTGGCGTTTCATTGTGATTGTGTATGATGAGAACGTATTTATTAGTGCCTTCAGCTTCATGCCAATCCAAAATCGTCTTCGCCGTCAAGTGCCGGAATCCATCACTTTACGTCTTATCCATGACTTTCTTGATTTTTGACGAAGATCGATTCAGTAATTCCCCCCATTACCGCGGCCATTCATAGCTGCAAACTAACTGGTGATTTCCCGGGAGGTTTATCCATAACGTTGGATTTTTGTGTGTACCCGAATGATTGGAGCAGCGACGGTGGGTTATAGGCGGAATGGATTTCTTCGAAGCGTACAGGGAACTGAATTTTAGAGATGGCGCTCGTTACATGGCCAAGAACTTTTCCAAATCGCGTAGCATCATTCGGGTTCCTGAGTGGATCTGATCGAAGCTCTAACAAGAGTTTTCATCTCTGCAAAGTAATCCTATATGAAGTTCTCATCTTGCATCGTCTGAGATGATCCACGACATCCCACACTGGGGGGCTCCAAGATGGATCTAAAGATTTTCTATCCTCGCAGTCCCATATTTAGATGATACAAATAACATGCAGTGCCAGATGGCTATGAGTATGGATTAGGAGACATCCATAAATCCGCTCCATCGCAAATCTATCACTTCCTCCCACAACAATATCCTCCACACCAATGTATCAGATCTGCAATACTGTCTGGTAGATCCTCTATCGTCCTCGAATGAGCCTAAGCGGAGGATCGGGGTGGAACAGCGTACCTCCTCTTTATTCTTTCTCTTATTGATATCGTTCAATTTTCTATTTTGATACATTGTACTCTCTGAATTGAACGTCACGAAGCTGACATGAACATCACATCGAATCCTGTGTGATTTTGACATGGTATGTTGGGGTACCGATAACCGCGATGAACGCTTCCTCATTTCCGACAGGCACGCACAAATGATGCTCATACAATCCACAGCAAGGTCTCTCTGAAAAATAGAAGAGTCATTATTCAATCTCTCACACAATTCAATTGAGAAAATTGGTATAACATTCTTCAGAGTGAGTAGCTGGGTCCTAAGAATAGATGCTTCCAGTAATGACGAATAAAACACATGAATAGAGAAATCTCAAGCTGTCTCTGCACCAGCTTCTATCAATCAATCATCTGTTGAACTCGCCACCTTTCTCCACCTGCTATGGTGGCCAGCTCTTTGAAAATCATCTTGGGAAGTGTCCTGGTTGATTTTTTCTCGAATGTTATTCATTAAGACGAGGTCGAAACAAATGCATTCAGGTGGTGGCCCCCACAAACACAAACTTATTCTTTACCACGCTTTGTGTGAAATTGGGTTCTTTTTCAAACGAAGTGACTCGATAGCCCCCAAGCCCGGAAAGGGAAGAACAAAATGAGCCGTCTCCATCTTTGATCGGATGCGAAATGAATCCAAGATTAGAAAACCACAAACTGTCGTTTTGGCACTATTAGCCATGCGCTAGAGTCGTATTCACAACAATTAGTAGTTTTCTGATCCTGGACTCATTTTGCATCCGATCGGAGATGGGGTTGGCTCATTTTTTCTCCACTTTACGGACTTGGGGGGCTATTGAGCCACTTTTTTGAAAAAGACCTCAATTTTTCACAAAATTTTCTCAAAGTTAAGCTTGGGTGTGTGGCGGCTGCCACCCGAACTATTTGCTCCGACATGGTCTTAAATCCCCCACGGCGGAACGAATACATTTATTAGGAGTGTCCGTGTTGGCGAGAAAAATGAGCTGAAGTACTGCTGCAAAGATTCAAGATCACATCACTTTACAGTTTTATCCGCTACATAAACTCCACGATATATTGTGAGGTCTTTGGAGTTCATCACGCCGAGCCAGCACCGAAGAGCTAGTATCTAGTCTTAGTAGTCGATCGATATTGATAAAGGGTTTGATCAAAAGACCACTCAGAACTCAACTCGTAAAAGTAATACATGAGTCAACCCAATGTGTACTTCATTGGCACCTATGCCGACGATTGTGATCTAGTGTTACTCCTTGTAAACTAGATGATACACTTCATTCGGTACTGAGTTCCAGTAAGCGCTGGGCTGCTCGTCCCAGTCCGCTATAATCACACCTGTGAGATGCTCGGGCCACGATTCCACTGCGCGTCCTCACAAATATATTCTCATCAAGCATTCTTCCAATCGTTTATTCGCTCATTCGCTCCAGAAATCCCCTCTCCAGAGCACTCGACACTCGAAGACCCAAACCGAATCCTAAACCAATTACCGTACATTATGCATGAATCCAGTCA